>JAODOY010012148.1:14817-28221 GCA_025399855.1 Forbesichthys papilliferus | reverse complement strand
TAGAGTGTAATACTGATTTATCCATGTATAGTAATATTTAATATATTATATATATATATATAATATATATATATATAAATAAAATATGCTGCATGACGGCTGGTACGAAGTTTGCTAGGTCTTTTGAAAGTGACTTCATGGCATTTGGTAAAACAACAAGCTATTTAAAATCTCATAATTGGTCATCAACAGTACTGATTGTCTAGCGTTGGACACTTGCATGTTAGTCCATGGTGTTGTAATTGTTCAGCATGTGACTTCCATGGCGTAGATGTTCTGGTTGCTGTTTCTCCTGCTGTGCTGCTGTGGCACGTTATTGTGTAATGAGCAGGGCCCGTGTCCAGCGCTGTGTGTGTGCAGACGGGCAGCCCGAGCTTGTTCTCATTGCTGAATAGATGAAGCTGAGCCAGCCCCTCTGTTTTATCAGTGCTCAGAGAGTTTGATGTCTATTGCAGTTGACTGCTCTTCAAAAGGATGAGCCATTTGTCAAAGATGCCACCGGAGAGATGTGGCATCGTACGCACACACTCACACACAGAGACGAAGCACCCGTATTTCAGCCTTTGCCGTTGCCGTGCTGCAGCAGTAGCCGCGCTCATCGGCTAGCGAACGCTTGCAGCACCCTAACAAACGGACAATAGTATACTTGGAATAGTTGCAGTAAGCTGCTCAAGCCCAATGGTCCTGTTGTCAAGCTTGCCTGAGCAGAGGTGAGTCAGCTGCTGACCTGGTGGGACCATGTGCAGCTGTGGCCTATCCATCTGGATCTTCAGAGATATTACTGATGGTAATATGATGTCAGCATTTAATAGCTTAAATTCAATGAAATTCTTCACTGATGAGATACACATTTGATTTAGTATTTCAGCTGTTTTATTTTCTATAAAAGGTAAGGTAAACCTAATTTTGTGTTGCTACTACTTTAGAATACTCCACTTTCCAGTAGAAGGTAGTTGAGTAGAAGGTTGTTGATTTGTTGACACAAATTGACTCTAATAAATATATTAAAACATCGTACTAAACTAAAGGACCAGAAGATTGTTGCCCGTCATACCTAATAACTACACATTTATATAGTCTCCTCTTGTCAAGTATTCAACATTTTATAAACTCTCCCTGGCTTTAAAAAAAAATGTTTTCCCTTAAAATACAAAAAAACAAAAACAAAGATAAAACGAGGTAATGTCAACCCTTGGTTGAACTTACTTAACGACGTTGTGTCGTTAATGATTTGCACTAGTTCTCTATTAGAAACACATCAGTCAGTTAGAAACAACCGTTGTCACTTTGACATTTGGTCTCTGTTCTTCTCTGTTCACACATTCTATCTATTGTATGTCTTTGGCTTTCGTACGCTGTCTTTGTATTTTAACCCCTATCTGGGCACATTTAAGTGACGCAGACGAGAGGAGATTATTTTGCTGTGTTGGCGTGACTTATGAGTGTCGATGACTAACGAATATCCCTATTGGATAGTGCCTCAAAATATCATGCGTGGAGAGTCACTGGACAGGGAGGTAGATTACTGGACCCCTGCTGGGAGCATGGGGACAGTCTGACGAACATGAAATGAGATGGCAGAGGAACTGGCGCATCTGATACTGATGATTTTGACCATATCGAGAGAGTTCTGGGGAAGGCAGAAGAAAATAAATCTCTCTAAGTCCTACTAAGTACTAAGTCACTCAGTTTAACCTCAGATGCACTTTTGATATGCTTGAAGTCGCACACTACTCTGCTAATGCTTTTATAGTTCCTTGACACATGCTTTGTTTTAGTATTCGGATTAACTGTACCAGTCAAGAGCTTTTTTGGGAAGTTTATTTCTAAATTTGTTTTTGTGCTTGTCTACCATTTTCTGTTTTGTTTCACTAATCTCAATGTGTTGTAATATGTGAAAAATAGTTAAATGATGATGATTAGTGTTGTCTTAAAATGGGGTGAACCAACTGACTGTTGTCTTTGCAGGTATTTTCGGGCAAAAGCTGGAGGAGACGGTGCGCTTTGAGCGTCGGTTTGGGAACAAGCTCGCCCCAATGCTAGTGGAGCAGTGTGTGGATTTCATTCGACAGTGGGGCCTTCGAGAAGAGGGCCTCTTCAGGCTTCCAGGGCAGGCAAACCTGGTCAAAGATCTGCAGGACGCATTCGACTGTGGGGAAAAACCCTCCTTTGACACGTAAGAAGAAATATAAGCACTTGTGGTGTTTGTTTTTTTTTAAACAAAATGTAATGTCTGTATTGTAAGATAGCAAGAAGTGACCATTAGTCATCACTTAATAGGAAGCATTTATAAAATCAAGTGTTTTGAATAAACTACATATTCTCTGTGGAATATGCCATGTGAATGGCAATATGTTTTGCTTAATTTTCTCTTTTTCTCTTTTATTTCTTTCATTCTTTCTTTCTTTCTTTCTTATTATTTTGGTAAAAATACATTATTGCTGCAGAGGGCAGTGTGGCTTTGACACAAATCTGTCTCTCGGTTCTTCAATGAACATTTTGGCAGCGCTAATGTCGCATGTAATTTCCCTTTAAATTCAGCAAGCAACAGACGCCATCGCTCAGGTGATAATTGCCAAACAGATATAATTAGCCCTTTCCCGCTGGGTTGTAGCAACCGGTGGCAGAGACATAAAAGCATGCATGTTTCCTCACCGAGGAAAGCAGACTGAAAGCAAATCACCGTGTATTCTCCTCTTGCAGTAGAGGGAAAGGTACTCGGTCGGTGTTAACACACCGACCGTATTCCACACAAGAAAGGTGACTGGCCGACAGCTAACTGAGTGAACAATGATATACGCGGTGGCTGTTGCAGTGGCTGCATCTTAAATGGCTGAAGGGTGCTGGGTTGTGACACCAGTATCCATAACTCACAATGATATATGAGTGACGGTATTCCAGCTTGCCATCTCCAGCCCCAAATAGCCCCCACCCCCTTATCTTTGACACCCTATAAATACAGGCTGTATGGGATTGCTACAAAACAGGCCATACATCAACCTCCCACCCTTTCCTGGTAACGAGGCCCCACCTGGGAGACACAGTGATACACATCCCTGCCCGCTCACTAGTATCCGTTAAGGCCAAGCACATCTCTGTTAATACCGGTTTGAAGGTACACTCTTCAATATGTCTTCAGTATTGCCTTTGTGCTTGAAACCACTATTACAAAAAAATAAACGTTTTTGACTTGAAGCCCCACTTCTTGCACCCGCTGAAGCACACTTAAGGTATGGTCCTCAAAGCTATCGAAAGACTGTTGCCATTGCTTTCAATACATGTGGGCAGTCAGTGGGGCGACAGGTGAAGTCGCTGGTTTGAAACCCATTCACTCCTCACCAAGTGTCGAGGTGTCCCTGAGCATGCATACACCAATGGTTCATACACCAATGGTGGACACCGCCATTGGTGTTTGTATGTACTGTACTGTATGTGTGAATGTGAGGCTATAATGTAAAGTGACCGGAAGGTTGTAAAAGCTGTAAAATGCTGTCCATTTAGCATATCATGGGTCCCCCGCAGCAGAAATCCTGTATTAAAGGTGTAGTCAGTCAGCATTTTCAACAAATTCAGTGAATATTCACTCAGTCCACTAGCTGCCTTGTTCTGTGTACACTGACAAAAACATCTGGGGTGTGTCAACAATTGCGCAGCTTACTCAAAGATGGCATACTCACAAAACTCTAAAAGTGCGTACGCACAAAAATATTCAGATGTATGAAACCATGTGTACACCAGGTCCTGCACATCTTCCCTTCATACATCCCAATAAACGTGTATTTAGCGTACGTGCACAAGCCTCACCTCCTCCCATAAATGACTATGCAAATGATGATATCAGCAATAAAAGAAAGTCAACGGAGTGGCAAATGACTACAGAAGTCAATGCACCGGGTTCCGTGAACCGTACCACGTCAGAAACTATAAGAGTCGAATATCAAAGTCGATAAAGAGAAGAGTTGTGTGGCAGTTAAGCTCAGAGGAAGAAAGGATGGCTGTAATCATAGAAAGACATTGTCAATACTATGTCAATACTGTGAAAGAGATAAAATAATCTAACAGAATGATATTGGATATTTAACATGGTTAAAAAGTATATGCCGCTGCATGGATCCGTGCGTAATTGCCTCATGTGCGGCAAACTAAAATAGCAACCTTTCTCCAGCATTCGTGAGTCCTCCTTTTAAATTTCGAGGTCTCGGGGGGCACGTTGGCACACATTCTGATGTCAGCCTACATCTCTCTGTGTGTCTCCCTCTACAGTACCACCGATGTCCATACGGTAGCATCTCTACTGAAGCTCTATCTCAGGGAGCTGCCTGAGCCTGTGGTGCCCTTCTCCATGTACGAGCAGTTCCTGGCCTGCACCAAGCTCCTGAGCAAGGATGAAGGAGCGGTGAGGACACGGGAAGATGTCGGCGGTGGTGGTGTTGTTGACGTCGCTGCTTTTCTTTACTGCTTGTCGTCTGCCAAGAAACATTAAGAGCACATGTGTTGGCAAATGCTCCTGAACGAAATAGACAAATGTGCAACCGCAGGCACTGCAATTTTTTAGAGTGTGAAATTAAATGAAAGACCCTCAAATTACCCTCAGAACGGCTGTAGAAGAAGAGGATCATTAAACAAGTCCGACTTAATTGTTATTTCTTTAGTTATGTTGGAAAACAAATGACAAGGTAACTGTTATTGTTATTCAGGAGAGCTTATCGGGAGAGCTTGTACTTCTGGGATGTTTGTCCAAAGACAAATAATAAATATATATGCAGATGGAGGTTCATCATTTCCTCTGTATGCTTCCTAATTTAAATATTTTGCTGTAGCTTGCAGATAGTTAATATCCCATATAAAAAGAAATACATCTAGTGTGCATAACGGATAAATATGTTTACAGCTGGATGGATATGGGTATGCACTTTTTAACCTTTGCTGTCCCTTTGTCCTGGCCAAGCTGGTCTAGTAGCGCCCAGTCATCCATGTCCTACTGTTCCCAGCAGAATGTCTTTGTTGTGCCTCTCAGTATTTTGTGGCATGTAAATTGGATTACTTTCAAACCCGGGACACGTCTAATGCTTCCCCAACCTGGTTCCCAAAATCTCTATGCCGTCCTTTACACTTTACTTTACGGAGGAAACCAGTTTTGCTAGCGTGTGTTGAATTCCCGAGTACTGCCTGTTTTAAATGTGTCTTCTGGCCAGAAACTTCTGGAATGTGTGTGATTCATGCATCCTTTCAAAGTTAACATGGGTTTAATGAGTGGGAATATTAGTCTATTCTGAACATCTCAGCTCATCTTTTGCTTCTCGGTGCTTAGTGTTGATGTTACACAGCTGTCAGTACAACAGGATAATCACATTGCTACTGTAAAGTACTGAGCTACTTTCTTATACATAGCTGTCTGAATACCAATGTTTGTGGATGGTTGACCACTTTTCTTAACGTCAGATGCCATGGTTCATGGTAAAGAGTCTGGCGATTGTATATAGGAGCATTTTTTACTTGTGTTGAAATGATAGTAAAGTTTGTGATGAGTAGAATAACTCACGTTGAACAACCGTGTTCAGTCAACAGTACAAGTAATGACATTGTTATACTTTATACTATATATACTATAATATATATAAATGTTATATATATATATATATTTATATATAACTATAAATGTGTGTGTCTTCTCTAGGGTGTGAAGGAGCTGAAGAGACTGGTTGAAAACCTTCCTCCTGTCAACCACAATCTTCTCAAGTACATTTGCCGGTACATCCATTTCTACCGGTCTATCATTTATCAGTTAACTGTACATTTGAGTAATTTAAATAGTATATTTCATACGCCATAGATAGCTATACATGTTTGTTTTTTTTCCCTCAGATTTCTAGATGAAGTCCAGTCATATTCGGGCGTCAATAAAATGAGTGTGCAGAACTTGGCCACAGTGTTTGGACCAAACATCTTGAGACCAAAGGTTGAGGATCCTGTAGCAATCATGGAAGGTCAGTGTGCCGTTCCGTTACTCACGTTAGCTACTGAGCGCTATGCTAGTGCGGGCAGCTAATGCGTGCAGCTAGCGCGGGCAGCTAACGCGTGCTCTTTGCGTTGCCAGGTACGGTCTTGGTGCAGCAACTCATGGCCGTGCTGATCGGCCGCCACGACGCGCTGTTCCCTATCGCCGAGGACGACCGCGCACCGCCAGAGCCGCTCACCACCAACAACAACAACATCGATGACGGCGAGTCGTTGTCGTTGCCGCGGCGACAACAAGCCCCCAACGGCACGGCGTCGCTGGGCCAGCAGCAGAACGCGGAGAACAACAACATGGCGGCGGTGCGCCAGTGCGCGTGGGAGGCCCCCGACTCCCCGCCGCACCGACCGCCCCGCCTGGACAACGGGGGCTCGCCGCGGCCCGCCAGTCCCCGCGGCAATGGCGGCGCCCTCCTCCTGGGGCGCCTGGAAGCAGCACGCAGCCCGCCCCCGCCCCTGAAGAGGAACCCGGCCTTCAGCAAGGGCAGCGGCATCGTCACCAACGGCTCCTTCAGCTCCTCCTCCTCCTCCTCGTCGCCCAGCCAGGACAGGAGCCAGACGTTGCCGCAGGGCCGCCACAGCGGACCCCTCAAGTGCCCAGGCACCAAGATGGGCACGGGCGCGGGCCTGTGGGCCCCCAACGGCTACGTCACGCTGCGGGACAGCAGGGCGCGGGACTGTCCTGGCGGCGGGGAGCCGGCGGCGTCCAGCCAGAACCGGCTGTCCACGTACGACAACGTGCAGCTGAGCCAGCAGAGCGCGCTGCGCCAGAGCCCCGCCCCCGTCGCCACGGCGTGCCTCCGCGGCAGCGGCGGCTGCGAGGACAAGCAGAGCGTGGACAGCGCCACGTGGTCCACCTCGTCCTGCGAGATCTCCCTGCCCGACAACACCGCCTCCTGCCGCTCCTCCACCACCACCTGCCCCGAGAACGACTTCTACGGGGCGCTCTACCCGGAGCCGGGCGGCCCCGCCCGCGACACAGAGCCGCCCGGGGGCGGGGGCAGCAGCAGCAGCAGCAGCGGCAGCAGCAGCGGCGGCGGCGGAGGCAGCGAGAACAGCGACGGCTTCCCCGTCGCCAACGGCAGCGGCAGCCACAGTGCCCTGCACAGCCTGGTGGCCAGCCTCAAGCAGGAGATGCACAAGCAGAAGCATGAGTACGAGGCCAGGGTCAAGAGGTACCACGCTCCCTCCCTGTGTGTCTGTGTCTCCTAGAGACTCACACTATTCTCTACCCCTCCCCTAGGGCTGGACAATAATTCAATATCAATATATACCGCGATATAACGTTTTTCAATAACGGTGATATGATTTTTGAACTCATTTCCAGTATTTCGATAAGCTATACATTTGTCACTGAATGACGGGCTTCAGTGCGACCATTTCACTCGCAAATGCTGCAAAAAATGTTGGTGTGCAAACATGAAAAAATATTTAATCGCACTTTGTGCGAGTGACTTCTAGCCACTATGTTCACAGCTCAAATATGCTCATTGTTATGAAATCCCAGTGCACAATGACAATCGTTATGGCAAAAATGTATATCGCAATATATTTAATAATTTTGGTCGATACGGTATCGATATGAACAATATAAGTCTACGTTAATAAATAAGACTTTTAATAAATATATGTTTGGAACAGGTACCTAGTGCGTGCTGCACATCCAGCCCTACCCTCATCTACAACATGCTCTCTTAGACACTTTTCTCTACGACCATGTGTCAACAAACAGAAACGTTCAGTGGGCTCTCGTAACACAAAGTTCAAGGATTTGAATTTCAGCTTCTGCCTTCTAAATGGTCTTTTGTCTTAAAATATAGAACAACTACATATAAATAGTTCCACCACCACCATTAGTCAAATAAACAAGTCATAGCAGCACTGTGGCCTATATTACAAAGGAAGGTAATTAGCTTATCCAGGTAACTTCTTGAGTAACTTTGTGATGTCGGTTGTAACTTGCAGAGTAACTCATACTACGAAAGGTGGAGAGGGTTTGCGTGGTATGCTGTCATGGCAATTTACGCTGCATCTCTAAACTGCTCCGAGCAGTTCCGAGTTTCTTCATGGTTAACTCGATTTTACCCTATAAGCACTGCCCCTTAGTTTTTGCTTTCATAAAACCCTATATTATTGTGTTAAATAAAATGTGATTTAGCTATTATCATTTGGCAAAATTATAGGCACTATTATAAAGCCTAAAATAGTTTATTAGCCTTCCTTGTCAATCCCCGCGATAATGAAGAATTTGGCAACTATTTTGAACCTCTAATGCAGTTTCAATATGCGAACACGGGGGATGGGTGGAGCATGAGCCTTTACACAACAACTCGGCTTGTGTTGCCGACCGCGGCCCTTTTATGTGAACGCGCATGAACTCAAATGAGGTTAACGCCGACTCAACTAACCAACGTCTTCATCACAGTCATAGTACCGTTTAACACCAGTTTAGGCAGGCAGAGTTTGTCAACCCTGAATTTCTTTGACAACCCTGAGTTAAATCTTTGTAGGTTGAACTCTGTTCGTAGTATATAGGCCACTGGTCAGATAACGTGTTGTTTTGATATGTTATGAATATACATTCTGATGCATTTTCCCATAAACTTTGTGTTTTTACTTTGCACTTGTCTCGATCAATATCACATTTCATCAAGATTGTGCCTTTTATTCAAAGGCCTAGCAAACAAAAAGTCCTGCTAAAAGTGTGTGTCCCCTTCCGCCCAGCCTGGAGCAGCGTAACCTGGAGCTGGAGACCGAGATGGGGGGCCTGCGCGAGGAGCTGGACCAGGAGAGGAAGAAGTACACCATGGTGGAGATCAAGCTGAGGAACGCCGAGCGGGCCAAGGATGACGCCGAGCGCCGCAACCAGACGCTGCAGACGGAGATGGAGCAGTTCTTCTCCACCTTCGGCGACCTTACCGCAACCGCTGCCGCCGTCGCCACGGCAACCGAGCCTCGGCGCGCCGACCGCAACAACCCCGTTTGGATCCAGTGAAGGTGGCGGACCGAGTAGGGCTGGTGCAAAGCACCCGTCGAACAACAGACCGGTCATCATGGACACTGCGGATGTGACAGTGTTGCTTTAACTGCTTTAAGGGGACAGGCTGTTATTTTGTCTAGGAGTGCAGTTGTGGTTGAAAGTAACGTTCTGTTTTGCTTGGAAATGCAGCGCCCCTCCCGCAGAGATGTGGAGAATATACGGGGCCCCTGAGGGAATTGTGGAGCATGCCATTTAACTCCCATTTACGTTTCTGTCACAAACGTAAATATGCGAGACTTCCTGAATTGACAGTGACCATTAGACTACTAACCTCATACCTGCAGCCATGCGTCATGGCATAAAGGAACCTGCTCATCAAAGAGAACAAACTAACAACCCTGGACCATTCACCCTCTGCGTCCAACCAAATATATATACACATATATACATACACATGCACACACACAGTGTATAAACAACGGATTGTCCTGTGTAATTCTGTCTCACCATCTACATAGAGGGAAACAATGTTACACATTATGTATGTAAAGAGAATCTAGTAAAGTTTACCGTATATTTAAGCAGAGCAAATGTACGCTTGCTAAATCCCACACAACTGTGTGTGATAGTTAAATCAAGGCTTTTCCTTGCACCTCAATGTGGTACCGACAGATATGTTGTTTATTTTGAATCTGTGAACATACTGTATGTTATACTGTACATGTTTGGGCTTTTGTGTGGTTATACTCACACCATGACCAAAAAAGCAAATATGAGTATTGTACATATTTTATAGTTAATTGTAACTTGTTTGCACCGTCGCTTAAAGCATATTCAGAGATGTGGCATAGATTGTCAATATAAGAGGGTGTTTTGTAGATTGTAAACTAAAGTCCAAGACTTCTAACGGGGCTATCTTGGATAAATTAATTATTAATTTAAAATGGAGGGGGAAGCAAAAGCAAAATACGATGTTGAATGACAGTGTCGGTTTTGTTATTCTGTGAATATTGCTGGTACAGCTTTGGAAATAATTGCCAGTGTTTTCACTGTGCTCAATGGTCCCTGAGCATACACACTTGACCTCAGTACTGGATGGTAATGCTGTCGTCACTCGGCCCAGGAGTACAAGGTGATGGTACACTGTCCAACAGGGTCTTCTGTGGTGTGTATTTAGCCAAAGGGTGTCATCACAAGCCCAAATTGTATGAGGATGGTGTCAAATAATGCGCATAATGCTGCTCCATGAGCGATAAAGTGATCTGTTTAATGTAGCTTTAGATGTCTAAACACAATGTTAATGGGTACAGCTCCACGGGTCCACGTGAATGGGCTTTTCTCACAGCACACACACTCTAAACTGTACACGTGTGTATATGCACTGACTGCTTTCCCTGCTCATGGAGACAAGGACATATTTAGGCATCTTGCCAGTCTCGATACGGGACCTCTGGAAAAAAAGTGTCTGGACAATTATAGGAGGGAACAGAGCTTGGCTTTCTCATTTCTACAGCCTTCAGCAGCAGACAATAGGCTTATGCCAAACTGACAATGTCAACTCGTCTGAATTCCATACTGAGCAGCAGATTATGGTAAAAGGGAGAAGAGAGACAGGCAGTGGAATATTTTCATCACACAAAGAACTTCAAAATGCTATATAAAACATGAATAAACTAAACAAAATTGCTAACGTTCCTTTACTGTTTACTTAACTGCGCTTATTTCATTTTGGTACATATTATGTTTATGATAATGACAAACTGCGTCAGCAAGCGGTGAGTAAATATTTAAAATATGAATGTAGTTAGGTTGCTTAACTAAAAGGAAATGACATTATCAATACAACTTCTGCCTGATTGGCTATCCCTGACTGTCTTGAGTGTCTCTCTGCTCCAACACACCTGATTTTAATGAATGGGTCGTCATCTAGCTCTGCAGAAGCCTGATAACGACCCATTCATTAGAATCAGGTGTGTTGGAGCAGGGCTACATCTAACACATGCAGGGCAGCGGGTCCCCAGGACCAGGGTTGAAATACTCTGCTCTATTGTCCAGTGGCGGCGTGCTGTACACCAGGGCTATTCAACTCCGGTCCTGGAGGGCCACACCCTGCATGTTTTACATCTCTCCCTGCTTCAACACGCCTGACCCCGCTCTGTGATTTTATGTGGCTTGTGGCCGCATCGTCATCAAAGTTCCACTTTGTTTTAATACCTGCTAACAGCTGACCGTGGAATATTTAGTAGTAAGGACATTTCACAAATGGACTTCTTGCACAGGTGGCAACCTACAGTACCATGCTTTAATACAGTGAGCTCCTGAGAGCAACCCATTCTTTCACAAATGTTTGTATAAGCAGTCTGCATGCCTCTGCTTGTTTAATACACCTGTGGCCATGGAAGTGAGGCCATGGAAGTGATTGGAACACCTCAATTCAATGATTCAGAGGGCTGTCCCTATACTTTTGGCATTATAGTGTATATTATAGACATACAGTAACGTAGGTTTCAAACTGCGCATCAGGAACATGTTTTTCATAGAAATCTGCAGAATTTATTGTATTATTTATATATACATATCGGGACAGTTATTGAAATCCAAACAAATCGAAACAAGACATTATTCCAAGGTCAAAGGTTTAGTTTATTTTCAATCACATACATATACTAATTTTACATACACAGTTCCTTTGTGTTTATAATATTTTCCAGTAATTTTTTTTTTTAACATTTCTTTTTCTTTTGCATTTATTGACTTAATTTGAAATGCTATAGCCTGAAGCTTTGAGATTATCAGTGTGAAACGGGTAACATTTTTCAACCTGACAATATCATATGATTTCTTGAAACAGCACATAATTATAGAGATCAGAAAAATATACAAATTAAAGGATAACATCACCTGATTTAGATGAACTCTACAGCGTTCCATTCATTTAGTGTTGCTTTTAACATTTAAGACTTAAACATGTACTATCAGTGTTACCTGGCCTTAGAATGCCTGCCTTTGTCTGACTGCAATAACGTTTATTGCATGTTTTATTGTTG
The DNA here is from genome assembly GCA_025399855.1 of Forbesichthys papilliferus. Lineage (NCBI taxonomy): Eukaryota > Metazoa > Chordata > Actinopteri > Percopsiformes > Amblyopsidae > Forbesichthys > Forbesichthys papilliferus. Next base: position 16,179 of record JAODOY010012148.1, on the reverse strand, counting down.
TCATTTAGACTATGACATCTGTCATAAATGAACAAAAAGAAAAGTGTAGCCAACGCTCCTACTTAAAGTAATAAAAAACGTATAAAGCTGACACATGTAATCAAACCAATGTTATATATTGACAAACTTACATTGAGACAAAGCTGTCTTTTGTTTACAAATGAATGGCTGATAGCCTACACCTGAATTTGGCTAATCTTGACACCTAAAAGAATAGAGTATCTTAAAGCAAAAAAGAAAGAAAGGTTGATAAAACATATATTAGTTGTATTTAGTCTTAAAATAGGGTTCACAATGTACTATCGCCCCATCTTTGGGAGATGTTGTTCAACAACCTACATTGACACAATTCTGTTTTTAATGTAAATGTGACTGAACATTTAACGGTACAGTGCATTTCTGTCAGCTTCCCGGACACGAAAACCAAACTGCTCCAATGAGGAATGCACAATGGTGACAGAACATTGGAGTGTCTTCAAAAGTCCACACATTTCTATATTAATTGCCCTGGTTGATGAATTGATTGATGTATCTATGTGTTATCTATCTGGAAAGCACCTTACAGTAGAAACAGAATTGTCTTGGTATCATCACATTATATAGAAAGTTTACATTCAGAAAAAGGAACCAAACAAGTAAAAATGTGTTTACTCGCTGAGCATAACATATGACTAGTTATTGAAAAGTGCTTTACTCCCAGGTAAAAATTAACTTGTAATTGGTATGGTTAAAAATGCCCTGTAGAAAACACTGACAACAGTACATTTGCAATGTAGGAGCTCCAATCACACACAGGAGACCCAGTGGTAAGAAATTCAATTGATCGTTTCAAACAAATACAAAGACGTGAAAGTACCACCCTGTTTGGAAAGAATGTCCTGGCCAGACCCTGGACAACCTAACAGTAGCTTATGCTGGAGAGACACACCCCTCTGTTACCCCTAACAACTCTGTGAATAAAGCCTTTAGTTTGTTTCACTGTACACAAGCCACAGGCAATCAAAGGGTAAGCACAAAGTTCTACACTTTCGGGGAGAATTGTATAATCAACTGTATGTACAGCAAGACGGTGCGATAGCTACTGTACAGCAGACCATGCAGGTATTGCAGCAGCTTCTTGAGATCACAAAGGCATTATGGGACTGTACATGGTGAACCACCAATGTCAAATCAAACATAACCATTACAAGTTCCCCCCAACAGCCCTGTCTATTTGAGTCGTCCAAGATGAAAGTAAGTACCACCCTCCGTTTTGCACAATAGTTGGAAATATGGTTAAAAAAAAGTTTTACAACTCTTGCTTTCAAAATACAAGACAGGCCATTTGTTAAACAATACAGTGTGTTATTCTTGTATATGTAC
>JAODOY010012138.1:0-24102 GCA_025399855.1 Forbesichthys papilliferus | reverse complement strand
GATACAAACCATAGGCAAACTGATACTTTGGTGATACTATACTATCGTGATACAAACCATAGGTGAACTGATACTTTTGTGATACTATCTTGATACAAACCATAGGCAAACTGATACTTTGGTGATACTATTGTGATACAAACCATAGGCAAACTGATACTTTGGTGATACTATACTATCGTGATACAAACCATAGGTGAACTGATACTTTGGTGATACTATCATGATACAAACCATAGGCGAACTGCTACTTTTGTGATACTATCGTGATACAAACCATAGGCGAACTGATACTTTGGTGATACTATACTATTGTGATACAAACCATAGGCGAACTGATACTTTGGTGATACTATCGTGATACAAACCATAGGCGAACTGATACTTTGGTGATACTATCATGATACAAACAATAGGCGAACTGATACTTTTGTGATACTATCGTGATACAAACCATAGGCGAACTGATACTTTTGTGATACTATTGTGATACAAACCATAGGTGAACTGATACTTTGGTGATACTATCGTGATACCGATAACAAGGCCGATAACATAATAACATCACAATGATAACAAAAGTATAAATACACACATACTGTCACTATACTGTAAACACAAATGGGTGTTAGTGACGTTTTAAATCCATTTCAATTGAATGTCCATGCCGTGACCATAGCTATATTATATTACTAGATTGAATCACGATAGCACAATATTGAAATGTTCTCCTAACCCCAATCTGCATTATCATAGACAGTGGTGAGCTGATGTTTTACTCACTAACATACTGTCACTGTGTTTTGTTTATTTCCAGAGCATATGTGGAGAAGTATCTTTTGGAGAAGTCCAGGCTGGTCTACCAGGAGCATAATGAACGGTAACATGAACATCTGGTGGTTTTTCACTTGAGATCTAGTACATCATGGTCGTAAAAATGAAAAACAAACTAATATTATAGACAAATTATGTTGTTGTTGGACAGGCACAGGGCTGTATTGTAGAGCACTCACAGCAATACATCGTAAAATGCCATGATGAAATGGAAAATAGTTTTGTTCTAGGTCTGTTTATATAGTTTTATCTGGGAAGGCTCTCATCATCAGTCAGACACACCTTCAAAGTACACTTGGTGTGTTGATGTCTTTTTAAAGATCCATTCCTTGATTTGTGACCAGAGTTGCCCTTGCCCAGTATTGTAAACATGTGCTATAACACAATCGAGGAGTGTCTCTTTAAAAGCTGTGGAGATAATGAGATATTACAAGTTTGATGTATTATGTAGTATCACACAATGTGCATAATGGATTAGGTTCATGTCCCTAGGTATCCATGCATCATCAAATTCCCATAGCAGACAGTGTAAGAATAGTAACGGCTTATGTGTCAGAATTCTCATGATCTTCTTACTGCTCCAACATCCCATATCTCAACTCATACATGAAAATACTTGTCAACAAGTGTGAATGTAAATATGAATTTTACGACTAATACTATATGCCTCTGCAATGCTTTTTAATGAGGGCTGGGATGAAATGCTCCTCTGCGCCTTGCCAGCGCTAAACTGCCCTAAACTGAAAAAAGTTCTATGTGGACTTGGTCTTAGGCCCAAAGAAGCTGTGTTTGAAAAAAATTAAAAAATAACACAGCTGCAATATACTTTTAACCTTTAACAGTGGCTACATTTTCTCATACACACTGAATATGACTGTTTGTTATATAAAAGCCAGTGATGCTGAATGGTTTCTCCAGTCACGGCTAATTTCACTATTTTAAAAATCTTTTAAAAGTGTGTAATTGTCAGAATAAAACTAGACAGAGACAGTTGTCTCTGAAACTAAGCATGAGTGGAAATCCTGTGTTTCCTTCCAGGAACTATCATGTGTTTTACTACCTGCTGGCAGGAGCTAGTGAAGAGGAGAGATCTGCCTTTCACCTCAAGAAGCCTGAAGAGTATCATTATCTGAATCAGGTGGGCCTCTTCTAACCGTCGAGATGTGACGCACACAAAACTGGCATAGACATGTCATGCTACCCAGATAAGATAGCTAGCTTACCTCTATCTTCGATGTCTGTCGATTCGATTCCAAGCACAAGGGGAGAGAATCGAACGGAAACCCATACATGTCACACATCATAGCAATGACACACTCATTCAACAGAACAGGCACCCCACAGAGACTTAAACAAGAGTGCTGACAGATAGTTGTTGAAATGGCTGGTGAATTGCTTGGCCATAATAATCAGTCTAGCAGGCAAAAGGTTCAGTAGGCAGCTTGTCGGTTTACCCTGTTACTAAAGGTGGTCAAAAGATGTTGTCAAAGTGTGTAAGCACTTGAAAGCACCTCAGACTCACCTACAGTCATTTGGCTATCTTGTGTATGTACCAGCCTAGTAGAAGGGCTTGTCTGTTGTTAAGACACTATACTAATAATCTCCTTTCTGTAATAAGCTATTGTCCCCTCAAACGTTCTACACTACAGAAATGCACGCAGGATAGTGTGAAGATGTTTTTAAAGACTGCATGTGATACATATGTTTTTGTGTGTGTGTCATGCATCAACAGGTACCCGGGCAACCAAGCACTGTTCCATCTCTGTCTAGCTCATTTTTTATATAGTTATACGGTCTAGCTCTGCAGTCAGGAAAGAGTATAGTGTTTCTATTTTACACATGATATACAGCAGAGTGACATACAAAAGTACATACTATAGTTCTATTTTGTGTGTGTGTGTGTGTGTGTGGAATATAAAGGTGTCACATGCATATGCATACAGAGTTGATCAGCTTCTTGACAACTTAAAAGGCTTACCTATTTCTTATCTTGCATGGGCCAATTTAAAAACAGGTTCTACATACCTGCACATGCATAGCATCATATTACCCATGTGGAATGTGGATGTTGTTGCACTTGAAGTTGTTGAACCTCTGCGAAGCACATAACTTGATGGTCACAACCATTGTAGAGTTAGACCGCTAAACTGTTAAACTGTATTTAATCATTTCTCTGTTCAGGAATTTTTGGGAAGGCCAGAAACGGGGGACTATATAAGTAGATGGTCCCCAATTTGCATACCCCTCCCTGTAACACCACAAGGATTTAAAAGTGTAGAGCGCTTTTGAATCAGCTCAGTATTTATCCTGCTCATATGGAAGTTATTAGAAAACTACATTTACTGTACTAAATTGACTGTCCTTCAACAGCCTACACTTCCATAGCTAAATCACTCACTGTCCTTTAACAGCCTAGTCTGATAGTTGTGCTTTCATGGTAGAAATAAGCACACAATGTGGTTCAGAGTCAATGTAGATTATTTGAAAGCTACTGGTTTAGTAGCCTAGCCTACCTGCTAACACCTGGATGCCACATCCAGTCGGCATTCTCGTGTTCATATCAGCATCCAAATATAGTTTTTATGTTGTCCAATCCTCTTTCCTAAAGAAAATATAAAGCACATATCCAAACGAAAATGACCAATCCAACAAGCTGCAGGCTATTTACAAGAACAGCATCTCACGGCATCTGCAGGTGTCATGCCAAAAAGTGATCTGCTAAAACGTTGTTTAAAAATGTCTGGCCACGAGAGCACACACAGCCCTATGTTTTTATATTTATATAGGGCTATTTTTTAATATGTAGATATTCAATATCCTTTTTACCAGTAGACATGTTTTTAAAGTGAAAACACAACTTTTCCAATCAATGTTCGATACCTTTTTGGCACAAGACCGCAAGATGGAGTTTACCGTAGAACACGCTATAGGTGTGGTTACTGCGCCTTCTGCTGACACACCCCAGGCGCTTGAGAACAAATAATGACGGTTATATTTTCACGCTTTTGAAACTTAATTTTATATACTTGCCGACTTTTTTATTAATTCAAATTTGGCTGGGTGGTTAATATACCTTGTTCCGTGGTGTGACAAACTCAAAACACAAATTTATCTCTGCTTTACACAGGCTTTGATCTCCTGAGTATTGTTTTAGCAACATGCCTCTTTGTAGCAATAATGCATATTTCATCCCTGACTAATCGGAACCTGGTAACAGTGCCCTTTGCACTTTCAATGTACATTACATGTCTGTATGGTTCACAGATTTGATTCCGTTTGCTTACAGATTGCTGACATTTATGTGCAATGTCCCTGTCTACGTGCCTGTTTAGTGTGTGTTTGCGTGCGTGCTTGTGTGTTTTTGTGTGTCAGAAATGTAATGTGTACAGTTTCAATTGAATCAGTTTCCATCTTAACAGCATGTCCATCCATTGCTGTTAACAGCTGTGTGTGCGTGCGTGCGTGCGTGCGTGTGCGTATGTGTTGCTAGTGCAATGCTGCTTTCTAGCACTAACTTCCCCTCCATTCATTCTAACCTTCCAGATGACAAAGAAAGTCCATCGGTTGAACTGGGAGAATTACTATGAGAGTGAACCGGTCAGTATATCGTGTGTATATCTTATGTGTGCCTATAAGAGGCCTGCATTAGCTGCTCTTGCGGCTGTATGGACACTGTCATTTTCCTTGTTGTGGGTGTTCTGTCTGTCATATGCTGTGACTTTTCATGTGTCTTTATTTTGATCATTGATGATGCAAAGACGTTTGTTATACAAGCCAGTGTGTCCATGCTGAAGAACAAACCCTGGGTCCCCCTGAGGGCAAAATGTGGCTCCATTTGAAATCTGCCCTCAGGATTTTAACATTCAAAGAAACCAGTATTGCTGTTGTTATGGTAGGATATTACGCATTGATATGTTAGAAATGCTTACAGTAGCATTTAGAAGAGAGAGCATTTATATTTGAGCTGCAACTGATCAACAACCCAGTTTTACTTGTGGAACAGGGAAGTAAGAAAGGAAACCTTTAATATGTAAGAATGTAGTTGCAATCTAATACATTGAAAATGATTCACATTTATGTTGAAACAATGTGAGAATATGAATGTGGTGTGGTTGTATAAATAAGCGTGCGTGCGTGTGTGTGCGTGCGTGCGTGTGTTTGTGTGAGTGGCACTTGCCACATGAGTGCGTGTCTATGCTGCAGTGAGGAGCAAGCTGCAATAAAGTAATGCATGTTAACATCATAGTAACACATGGCATGCTTTTGGACCCTTGGCCACCATGCTAGTAGGCCACTGAACCTTTGACTTCTTGACTCTCAACAACAGTGGCTTGCCAAAACAAATACTTTAAAAAAAATATTTTGTGATTTTTCTCACATATCTCCCCTTCCCAATATTCTGGTTTAGTTATTAAACTTGATAGTGGTCTTCAAGTGATTACATTTTGGTTTTATCCTGCTACTAATTTAGTAAAGGTTTATTTATCTAAATCTACATGTATTCTATCTATATACAGTAACAATTCCTTATTATGTATTTTTCTTCATTGATAGGCTAACTCCCTATTAACAGTTATTGAAATATTTATTATAAAAATTATATTTAATAAATTCTAACAATAAATGAAGAACCATAAATGTAGAACAAACAATAACATATTTCTTTACTTAGAACACTTATTAGTACTGTCAGGAATAAAAACAGGTGAAAAGGCCCTTCTTGACATTTCCTGGAATCTAAAACACTAACTAGCAATACTTATTGAGGTTTAGCCTTTGAAGAATGTCAGGAGAAGAAAAAGGCACACAGTCCAGAGTTCATTGTTTGTTGGTCCATTATGTGATAATTATGGCAGTCATTGTGCAATGGTCCCGTAAAGAATAGACCCCCACTAACATTAGAGGTGTACTGTAACTGGCTAATGTGTACTCCCTTAAAGCTACTACAGACCCGATTGTTGTGTTAAATGAACATGATGAGTTTGGGTGGTCCAGTGGTAAAGGATTACATCACTAACGTCACTGTGTTGTATTTGCTTTCACTCGGATGGTTTTGTACTGTAACTATTACTAGTTTTCCTACCCAATTAGAATAACTTTAGCCAAAAGAGGTCACTACATTGCAAATGCATGTCAATGATAGTGGTAGGCGTTAGGACACCACATCATGACTGACGGGGCCAGCTATTTGGAACATGTCCTTTACCTCATCCCCTGCCTCATTTTCATTGGTCTCGTAAAGGCCCTTGTAAAGTGCTACTCGTCTCAACGCTTCTGCCAGCTTGCCAACTTTCCGTGGATGTGGCTGCTGAGAGAGCAAGAGTGTATTTTCCGCTCCCTGAGCAGAACGTGCATACAGTAAGCTGCTACCATTCACCAGCACCCACCCCACCCAGAGCCTCACCAGAAAGAAGTGCATGGTGCTGCTACTCTGCCTGTGTGACCAAGCCCCATAATGATAGCCTGTTTATGCGTGACTAACTCTCTGTCTGCATCAGGCTATCCTCACACATTCTGGTTCACATTGTGTGCTACCAAGGAAACCATTTGAATGCACTTTACATTATTAGGCTTAATTGTCTGTGTCAATGTTTACAATTTTGTTGTATATCTTTGAAACGTATGACCTCAGAGTAATGCAAGCCCTGTATTATCTGGCTACAAGGTATGCGTATTGTAATGGCCATTGCTTGCCTTGTGGCCCTCAGGACTGCTTCACAGTGGAAGGAGAGGATCTGAAGCATGACTTTGAGAGGCTACAACTGGCAATGGAGATGGTGGGTTTCCTACCCTCCACACGCAAACAGTGAGTGACACGCACGCACACACACACACACACACACACACACACACACACACACACACACACACACTCTATGGTGTCAGACCACTCTGATGTATGGTGTTCTTTAATTTGATGATCTAATTAATGTAACATGTTCTCATGTGAACTATTGTGTGTTCAGGATCTTCTCCCTGCTGTCAGCCATTCTCCACCTGGGCAACATCCGCTACAAGAGGAAAACCTACAGGGATGACATTGACATCTGCAACCCAGAGGTCCTGCCCATTGTGTCAGAGCTGCTGGAGGTAAGAACGTGTGGACGGACCCCACACATGTCAGGCCCCGTGTGTGTCTTAGTGGTGCAGCTGAGTTCAGTCCTTTTTCATCTGTTTCAATGGTTCCCAATGGTTCTAATGTACTAAACATGGTATCATCTACACAATGTTTACTCCGTGCAAATAACACAAAAAAACCCCACATTTGACGCATATATGTTGTGGACGTTTCTATTGCGATCACAGTTGGGAATAACATAAATTCTGACTATCTCACCTTCCTAGAAATACCCTGGAGTTGCAAAACTTGTTTCATTCTCACTCTCAGCTATTGCCTTATGGCTGAAATAGGCTTTTCTGTGCTGAGGAATGTGTGTGTGTGCACAGACATACGTGCTGTTCGAATGTGCACGAAAGAAAGCAAACAGGCTAAATATTCCCAGGCTGCAAATCAACACATGTTACACAAATGTCTTTGTTTGTGGTCTAGCACAAAAGCTTAGAGATTCCTTTGTGCATTTGTCATATTGTTGACTGCATGTGCAACAAAAACACGCTGATATGATTTCAAAGGGACTCATGAATACATTTAAACAGTTATTTTAACTTCTCATAATCCAACAATTAAATAGGTTTGGATTAGACATTAAATTGTTTTGTATTGAGAATCTACAGCATCGACTTCTACCTAATTAACATATAGTTTCTGTATCTACCATTAATGTCCAAGAATTCTACATGCTAAATCTTAGTGGGTGGTTTCAGATAAATCTGTAAATTAATGGAAATAACACTTTACATTTGCAAAATAAACGTATACGCTAGTGTTGTTCAGTTTGTGGCCTATATAATTGTTTCCTAAGATAATTTAGTGACTTGTATTGTTTATTCTAATCTAATACAGTAGCTGCATCTTATCTCGTTAGCAGAATGTTCATGGGACAAAGAGAAGACCTACTCTTCTCATTCAGTTTTAATAGCCTTAACCAAGATCAATTGGCCTTGCTGAATGCAGTCAACCAGAGCCCGTGCTACCACGCTAATAATCTCCTTTCTATTTCCTATGCTAGGTCAAAGAGGAGATGCTGTTCGAGGCGCTTACAACGCGAAAGACGGTCACAGTGGGAGAGAGGCTCATTGTACCGTACAAACTGGCTGAGGTGAGCAGTGCTAATGGAAGGATTGTGCCTGAATACAGCATTCCAACTAAGTCCCAGATAGCCCATCACCCGAGGGGCTTGAACTGCTCTCTACTCCCTTACTGCTCTCCCCAAACGCAAACAGTGAGTTGCGGGTGGGATTTGGGTTTATGGGGGTGTTGTAATGCCACAGAAAAGACAGGACGCATGGCTGGTTTGCTGTGGGAACACACAGGTACACAGATGCTTTGTGTATAGCCCGCATCAATGGATTATGGTGTGATTGCTTTTTGGCCTGAACACAGTGCTTATTAGAGGCAAAGTGATGGACAGCACGGTTCTCTCTGTGTAAACTGACACACTGTCAGCTCAATAGCCCTGTAATAGCCACCTCTTCCTGGGATGTGCTTACAGGATGGCATGCACCAACACACACTTCATGTGCACACAAATACACACACTTACTGTGCATTGTTTAGAGCAGGGGTGCCCAACTCTGGTCCTGGAGGGCCCCTATCCTGCTTGTTTTAGATGTCTTCCTGCTCCAACACACCTGACTCAAATCAATGGGCTTCTGCAGAGACTGATAACGAGCCATTCATTAGAATCAGGTCTGTTGGAGCAGGGAGACATCTAAAACATGCAGGGCGGTAGCTCTCCAGGACCAGGGTTGGGCACCCCTGGTTTAGAGGGAAGGGAACGCATTTTAACGCCATCTACAGTTTTTGAGATCTCAACACTGAAAACAAACGCTTCGTTACCTCAATATTTAGTAGTGATTTTAGAATCACGGTTTAGTTGCGCATTTATGCATTCATTCTTCATACAGCCAGTATTCCAGTATTCATTTCACTCTTCTTTGCAGTATTCAACTTCGAAAACGTCCTTAACAATACTGTGTATCCCATTACACATTTCCCATCATAAGAACAAAGAATCATTGTAATGGCACTTAGACTTTTGAGAAACTATTATTTTAAGATATTTAAGTCGTTTTTCTTTTTACTTCGCTGGGTGGTCTCAGAGTAAATATTGCTCTAATAGTTGCAACATTCCTTTCTTTTAACCGACTTCATACTTCAAGCTGTCAACCTCAAAGACATATTTGAAATTATGCTCGATACTCCTGAGGGTCACGGCTGTTTTCCTCCAAATACCAAATAATAATAACTGAGGGGCCTTTGCACTGTGTTTGTGGGTGTTACACATTTCATGGCTTTAAAGGCAGGGTTAGTTATTCTCGAGCGCTTGCTAACTTCTAGCCCAAATCAAAACAATATCCCTTCACAGCGCCGCCTCACACTTTGAAAAGCATTGTGAAGCAAAGCAAATACTACGGCTTTGTTGATATGACCGGTGTTTGCCACTTTGTTTATATTCCTATTTACAGAGTCAGGGCTGTGTAGAAGTATCAGATTATTTTTAACATGCAGAGAATAATAAAATAGCCAAATGCGAGGAGATTTGTTGATTTTGACAATTAGCTTGCAATAGCATCTATAGTATACCTCTTAAAGAAGCTACACATATTCAGTCTGGCATGTGAAAAGTAGGTGTTGTCAATTATTTTGTCACAAATGTATTTTAACTTTGAGCAGTGATTGTGTATCTATGGGGAATATTTAGATTTAGTAACGGAGTGTAATTTTTAATTGGCTAGAGACGTTAATCTTCCATTTTATTGATAAGACCTACAGTATGATGAATCAAGTGTGTGGTTGAGGACAGCACATGCACAAATCAATGTTGAATCTTACTTTCTCCTGCATGGATGAATGGAACAAATTAGTTGACTATGCCTGAGCAAATAAGCATTTCAATGTGTTACACAGTCCTCGCAGTGCATTTTTGATGAAAATGCAAAACACTGCTTCTAAAAAGTGTCAACCCAAAAAGAATGCAGTAACTAATTGTTGACTAACTTGCATGTATTTACAGTAGTGAGAAGAGCTAATATAACTGATCCTCATGCATGGAAATGCCATGTCATGTATGTGTTTATTACCCCCCCTACACTTCTGTTACCATGTAATGTATGCATGTTTGCTCCAGACACTATGGAACAGAAGCAGATCCATTTAGCACGTAATATTCGCTCTAATGCCATTCCATGTTATGGTATTAACCTGGTGAGGATACATGAGGATCCTAGTCTGCTTTAGCACAGTAATGCAACAAATGACACTTGAATAGCCATTCTTGTTCTTCCCTTCTCAAACAAACCTGACCTAATCGGTGACCGGTGAATTGCTTCTATTTTTAGCAACAGAGCAAAAGGCAGAGGCGCTAAGCTGTGTACCGGTGTAACCACAGTGTTAATCACGGCCCTCACATTGAGACATCGACACTCGTGTGTGCTTAACAATGTGTGTGTTTCTAGGCTGGCACCGTGCGGGATTCCATGGCCAAGTCTTTGTATAGCGCTCTGTTTGACTGGATTGTCTTCAGGATCAACCACGCGCTGCTCAACAACAAGGACCTTGAGGAGACCACCAAGGTGGGGCTGCAGCACGTTAATATAGCATTATGAAAGCGTATGAAGTACATTGCGTGACCTCATAAGAGACGCTACAAGATGCAATATTAATGCATGCTTTGTTTTATGGGAACGCATTGCGAGGAACATTGCGTTCTGCTCTCTTCCTAGATCCTCTCAATCGGAGTGCTGGACATATTTGGCTTCGAGGACTATGAGAACAACAGCTTTGAGCAGTTCTGTATTAACTTTGCCAACGAACGTCTCCAGCACTACTTCAACCAGCACATCTTCAAGCTTGAGCAGGTACTGTAACCCCAATCGACCTTTCCGTTAATCTGTCTGCCATGACTACTGCCGTTCCCAACCACTCGCCCACGTAACGCCCTACTGCAATGGCCGTGAAACAATGACTGAATTCTTAACCGAAATATTCAAGGTCCCTTGTTATGACCTTGGCAGCCATGTGACTCACCACAGCCCTTCCCTATGAGCACACTGCCATAGCTATGGTTCCTGAGATGGATGTAATCGACTTCAAAGGGCCTTTAAGTAAGAAGTGCGTGGTCAAGTCAAACATTGACTGTTGAATGTCCTGACATGTTTGCATTGGCGCAACCACTGTGACACTGTGTCTCCTTCATTTGTGATGCAATGACACGGGTGCCTGCATGCTTAATGATTCCTGTACTGTACAAAAGGCACTTGTTCACAAAGCCTGACTTTACTGTGGATTTAGAAATGTGAGGTCACGCTTAAGAAGTCTTGTAGTTTGGACAACATTATAAAACTCCAAATCTCTCTTCCTGTCAGAGATTTTATTTGTGTTCCTCAGATGAGCTGTTTTGCGGTGAAATCTCTCTAATCCAGGATACGCATTTTCTTACGTAGGGGTAACAATGACAGCAGTCATCCGATCAAGACAAAGACACAAGCCAAGGAGACGTGCTTACATGTGCCCTGTTAAAAGCAACATTTTTGCTTGTTGCCTTTTAATGTCTTGCCAACCTTTTTTTTTTTGAATGTATATTAATAATAGTTCCACTTTGCCACTAATCGCTGCCATAGCATTAGGTTGTTCCATGAGTGATACGTTTCACTGCTTTTTCAAACCGTGAGCCACACATTATAGACTGCGGTGGCATGCTCTGATTATGTTATGAGCTGCAGGTTTGACATTCAATGTACAATGACAAGGCATAGCGCTCATTTTGTGAAAACTGGCTAGGTCACTGCTGTGGGCCTACTCCACACTCTAACACGTGTACATCTCCCCCATAGTGTCTACATGTACGTTATTGTCCTGCCTCTTCATGCATAAACATAAAACATTGTCGATTTAATATGTTCTTTATCACAATATTGTGTGTGAATATTACAGTAACACTGTGAAGTAACCTCACTGTAGCATTTGTGAGTCATTAACACAATCAATTATTAATTAACTCCATTTTCTTTTGCAAACCTTAACATAATCAAATTGCTTTGATTTCAGTAAATGGACAAGTCATTAACTGTGACCAGTCTCAAAATTTGATTTGCTACTGTAGCTGCCAAGGTGCACAGGTATTTGATGAATGACTTGACAACCCTGCTAAAGTTAGTCATTTAAGCTTTACCCTGCACATGCAAATACATTACCTGCACGGGTTATAACTTATTTAAAGACTGTTTTCTTTCCTTTCTTCCTTCTATTTTTATGGGGAGCTTGTTTGGACATATTTCTGGCATCAGTCAATATAAATGTGCACAGTGACAATGCGTAGTGAGCACTTAATGATGGGCCATGTGTGACTCATGCCCTGTGGAATCTATTGGCGTATGTACTTTTAAACATCTGTTTCCCTGTCATAATTGTTTCAGGGTCCCTGGATCACTTTGTGTATGTACTGTGTGATGATCCTAAAAGTCCAGGTTTATGTAAATCATGTAAATAGTGCTTATTCTTTCACAAACCAAATCTGTTAGAGAGAAGTGCTTTTTGGGAAAATGGTAAACAGTGGGATATAGCTGTTTTTTGTTGCAGAAGTTTTCTCCGGTCAATGCTGAAGACTTTTTTGGGACTCTTGTAATTATAATACAACTAGTACCGGAAATCCAACTAGTATTACTACTACTTTTGTCAACTGTACAATTGCACTAATGGTATTATTTGACTAAATGTGTGAGGATTACAGATGCAAGCTATTCTTATACGATGCCTGATATATGTTCCCTCAATGGAATCAAGAAAATGCCTTGTAACTTGAAACTGGAGCCAGGAATATGAGTAATGCCAAAATGAGGAAGACTATCTAAAATCTTATCAAATCAAATGAAGGCATCTAACATAGAGAAAGCAGAAGCATAGAACACTAAAACCATTAGTTTTGTTTAATCATTTACTACAGTCTGCTCAGTTAAGAATATGTGTGATTACACATCCAGATGTACCTGTGTATAATAAAGATATATCCTTGCTTTGAAATTGCTCTATGTTGTATTTTAAACATTAACTGAACTGTTTTCTATGTAAAGATAGGCTATACAATAGTTGAGCATCCCGAAAAGAGAATTGCATCACAATCCATCTGTGTGTTATCGTCTGAGCTCTTTGGTTTGTGTGCGTGTGTCCCAAAGCATTTATTTTGGTCTGAGATGCATTCTTTGACATGGTGGCAGAAAGCCGTATAGCTTTTTCAACAGATAAGATTGAACTTTGAAAGACTGGTGAAATAACACAGGTTTGTTTTAGCCATGCCAGTTATTTTACATTTGCTGATGTTTGGTTATACATGTTACGACCATTCAGTTCAAGTTTGTATTGGTTTTGTCAACATGAAAGATAATGGAATTTAGATATTTGCCTTAGTTGGAAATTCATGTAAACATGCACAAATTTGTGAAGAATCACATTCCACATTGGGCTTTTCGTTTCTGCATTTTCGATTACTGCAATTTTTGGGAAAAATGTTCTGTGCATAAAAGTTTATTTGGAATGATTTGGTTTTGTTTACTGTAGCTTTGATTTGTAATGAAAGCATGCTTTAGGACACTTTATTTGGGCATTCCCTTCTGAAAAAATGTGATGGAAAGGGGAAAAAATAGTTTGAGGGAAAGACTATGCTTAATGCTAAGAATATATTTATTAGTAAGAGGCCAGACATACCCTATGAGTTTTATAGCACACCACATTGTGAAAGCAGGTGTCCTCTTTATACAACTTGGTTGGAATTTAAAATGTCCTACCAAATACCAAAATGTCCTTTTGGTATTTGGTATGCATCTGTTTTTAAAGATGTATAATTTCATATTTTATAGCTCATCTTTGATAATCTCATTATTGTGTTTTTAGTAGTTTATTGTTGCATTTATTTTTGGTTTAAATTAGTCAAATTGAGTGGGAGCTCCATTGATGTCCTTTCTCTTTGTATTGTGTACAGGAAGAATACAGGGCAGAGGGCATAAACTGGCATAATATTGACTACATTGACAACACAGGCTGTATCACCTTGATCAGCAAGAAGCCCACAGCCTTACTCCACCTGCTGGATGAGGAGTGCAAGTGAGTCAGACAGCCTGGTTTCCTGCACACAAACTAATGGCTCCTCATTTTAACCTTAACTATACAGCTTTGTTTCTGTCAACCCTCCAGAGCACAATTTTCACATTCTTTCAATGAAGAGTGAGATTTACCTCCTATAATAAAATGATTTGGAGATTAGCTGGACCGTATAACGGCCTACGATATGCAAATCACATTTTTGGTGGGGGGAAAAAATACAGTATATTAAATATAAAAAAGACTTGAGTTTTGTATGTCTGGAAGGAATCTGTTTTTTACCTGTCCAACCAGTCCAAATCAAATAGTTCCATTTACGGTACTAGACCCTATAAACAAAAATGTTTAATGAAGCCTCCAACCTGATGAACCTATAAATAATAGTAATAATCTAAAGCATACATAGCTCTATGGGGCAACTCTGTACACAGAGCATTATCATACCTTTAACATTATAAGTGAAGGCTAACTGAATTATATGGGGCATGATCACACTGTGGGTATAATAGTGTTTCTTACTCTCTAGGGGGAAGCTTCTTCTTCTCTTCTTTTTTATTTCTGTAGAGTTTTACATTCCTAGTGCCATTACATTTGCTTTTTAAATACACAGCCAACTTACTATCAGTACTCACGCAATAACTGCAATTACATTATTTTTTATGGAAGTAATTTCCTATTAGATTATCCTGCATAAAGGAAGTAATACCTCCTGTCTCAGTTTGGACACACATCTCTCCCACTAAATGAAAAGCATCTTGGCTGTGTGTTTTTCATAGCTCAGATTTCTCCTCCTCTAAACCCCTGGTGTCCCATCATTTCTTCCCTCTTCCTGTAAGCGGTTGGTTTTCTGAGGAGCCTCTGTCTCTTCTACAGAGTTCAGAGGAAAGGGGAGTTGATCAGGCCTTTAACACCAATACACTGCGAACATGCAAGATTAGATATAAATGCTTAGCTCAGCCCCTCTCCAGTGTCACATAATAACTAAATGGCATTGAGATTTTAACATCAAGTAAGTTTACTTCTTCACAGCATTGAGTGGAGGACAGAATTTTGTATGACTATTATACATCACAGTTCAAAAATGGCTAATTTGCTGTTGACAGCCAATTATCTAGACTGAATTGCAATATTCTGTGTTGATGCTGATACCAGAACATCGTTTTTAACATCCAACCACCCACATTAAATCCAGTAGAGTGGAAAAACAGTAAAATAATACTGCATATATATTTCATTGCATGGAGGCCTATGTAAGACACAAATGTTCATGATGACTAGAGTGCTTTAATCCAAAAGACCCAATCTTGGTTTCCCTTTTTCAGCTTTCCACAAGCCACCAACCAGACGCTGCTGGACAAGTTCAAGCGGCAACATGAAGGGAACCACTACATTGAGTTCCCTGCTGTCATGGAGCCTGCCTTCATTATCAAACACTATGCCGGCAAGGTCAAGTACGGTGTCAAGGTCAGTTGTGCAAAGACAAAATGCAGCCTCGTTTGGCTTTGATTTGTAAACCTGTAAGCTGCTGGGTAACATTTCCTTTTGTAAACCGTTTCTGGACTTTGCATGCCACACATTAATGCACTGATCCAGACGTTCTCAAAGTGGGGCAAGAGCTCCCAAGGGATTGTGAGATGCAGTTGTATTTTATTTTTTCATTATCTTTAATTAAATTCACATACATTTTGGTCTTTTATTGTCAATAATTATCTCTATTTATCTATTTATTATACATGGGTCTTTCATATTTGGCTCTGTGCATACAGTAAACACATGAACAAAGGGGTCACAAGCTATACAGTAAAGTGCAATTGGAATAGACATGCGTTCATGTAAAGTTAGTAAAGTCTCACATGTAGGCTTTGTTAATCACTGCATTTGCCCAGGCATGGACATATTACACAACATCAAGATCAGAACTAGGATCTGTTTCACCTATTGTGCAGGTTCCGGCATTCGTTTTACAGAGTTACTATCGTGAACGACAACCATCTCACATTCTTACACATGCAGTCAAGCGGTAAAAATCTTGTTTTGTTTGAACTTCTAACATGGAAGTTTGCTTGCAAAAGTAAGAGCATCAGAGACATGACATGGTGTAGTTGTGCAACACACTGTGGTTGTGGCAATAGAAGGGGACTTCTAATTAAAACGTTTGGGTAGCATATGTTAATGGTTGTGCATGTGTTAAGTACTGTTACAAGAACATCCTGTGTTTGAACTCAACATGAGGGCCATTGTAAAATTAGATTTTTGAGATGCAAGATATTTTTGATGCACCGATCTGTTTTTATATGTGAATTTGTTTTGCCTGATACGATGCGATTTCCCAATGGAAGCCGGTGGAACATATCTGCCAATTTTTAGTCCGCAATATCGGCTGAAAACGAGTTCATACTTTTTATATATATTATGCATTAATTTTTTATCCACAAAAACACAAGAAATCAGTAAGTATGGGCCATTACAGAGGAAAATCAGACTACCACCGTTCTCGTATTTTTTATGGAAATCGTCCAATTCCATCTCCTGCCAATTGATCGGTGCACCCCTATTAGATATAAAGTTGGATTTATTCAAGTTAGATATTGATGTTATTTTCCACGTTGAAAGGCATTAACCTCCTTTAGCAAGCTGAATCGAATGGACTGATCTTCTGTCCATTAATACCCTCTGTGTGTGTGTGTGTGTGTGTGTGTGTGTGTGTGTGTGTGTGTGTGTGCGCGCGCGTGTGTTCAAACACACAGGACTTCCGTGAGAAGAACACAGACCACATGCGGCCGGACATTGTGGCCTTGCTGAAGAGTAGTAAGAAGGCCTTCATCTGTGGGCTGATGGGCATCGACCCACCTGCCACATTCCGCTGGGCCGTGGTGCGGGCCTACTTCAGAGCCCTGGTGGCCTTCAGAGAGGCTGGAAAAAGACACACGCAGAAGAAGATGGGTATGTGTTCACACCAGCGTTAGAAGGATATGGTGGGGCAAGAGAGAGTTGATATTAGCTCATATAGGATATGAGACAGTGGTGACAGTTTTATGCGACTTCATCACGTAAAAGCACAACTTCCTTATTTTTATTAGTACAGTATGGCCTTTTTTTGTCTATTCACCCTGTATTCGATCCAATCGTACAATAGACTTGTCTATATCAAACTTTATCTTAAGTAATTTTGACGATGACTTTGATCCTCAAAAGCACTTGAAATATTCCCTTGTTGTTTGTTGTCAAAAGGATTCCTCTGGCAAAATGATCTTGTGGTGCTCAATGAGGTTCTGACAAGTGTCATAGAGTTGAGATACAATGGAAACTAGTGGAGGTAAAGTTAATGGGTTTGTTTGGTTCATTCAGTTCAATTGCACCCCTCGCTAGTTCCAGTGAAGTTATGGGGATTTACAGTATATTGAAATAAAGAGGGTATATAGTTACTTGGCACACACTAATGCTAATTAAGTTAAGAAAATGCATTCACTGTAGGTGTAATCTCATTGGCCCATTGGAGGAATATATATCACAAAGTAACATGTCCACTTTAACAGTTACCGTTAAGGAACGCCTAAACTAGTGTTAAATAAAAAAATGGAACAGGAAATGAATATGATCATCATATTGCACATCTTGCACAACGAGCACCTCTCAAGAAACACTCCTTTCCTTTCTGTTGTCATATATTCCTTTAACTCTGCACTCTGTGTCACCGGCCACACTGTTGCAGTGCTTGTAGCAACGCCACTTGTTTGACTAGTTTTAGCTTTCTTCGCTTTGGTTCCTTACAAAGGCTTTCATTCCCTGTCTTCTCAACACTACCTGTGTTGTTATGCAGTATTGCGTGTAGTCTGTTCAGTGTAAAGCTGTTGCTCTGACCTGCTCTCTTGTACTGCTGACGGAGATTTTGTACAGTTGTGTCGAATATCCCTTGCTTTTGCTCACACACGTCTTTACAGTATTAGTACATTCCACCTACATATATACAGTGTACAAGACTGACAGTTATGTATTGGGAGATGCTTCCACACTTGGTTTGACCTATCAATCACGCAGCACAGTATTCGCTCCATTTGAAATCACAACTTGAGGGTGTGAACTGACGTCCCCCAATCTGACTGAGCGGGGAAGGCACAGTGCAAACCACACTGCTGCCGTCAGCAATGTGATGATGAGTTATCTTCTCTCCGAAGACGTCTGGCTCAGGCAGCTCCCTGTCTGGTAGATGACTGCATCTCCTCACCACTCTTCACTATCTAATCTGTCATCTCCCTCTCCCTCCCTCCCTCTCTCTCCCTCCCTCTACTTTCCTGTCCTGTCCTGTGTTTTCTCATTTCCCCCTCTTGTTTTGCTTCTCCAAAGGCCACGATGACGCTGCGGCTTTGAAAAGTGTGGATAGCTTTAGCTTTCTACGGCACCCTGTGCACCAGAGGAGCTTAGCGATCCTGCAGAGGTGCAAGGAGGAGAAGCACAGTAAGGCTGCCTCATGACTGTAACTCCTTCCTTCCCGCTGATGGGGTGGCGGGTGGGAGAGGCAGACCAACATCATCCACTCTTACCTGCCCTTCACGGAGCTCTTCTTCACAGTAGCTGTGTTTACATGGACGCCGTTACTCCGATTGGAATCGGGTTACAAGCCCAACCCGAATGAAAATGCTCAATATAAACACCTCAGTCGGAAGAGAAATTTCATCCCGAAGCAGAGGGGTAGTGTAACCCGTTCCCTAACCAGATTGGACGAAGAATTCTACCATGTAAACAGTTAAACCAGTTTACTTCCTGGTTTAAATAGCCTCACTCTCCCGACGACGCGCCTACAGCTAGAGGCTAGCCGTTTTTAGCCTTATTGCCAGCGGTACACTTGACAATAGCGAGCCTAGTGATGAAGTACGACGGTGCATGTGAACGTCAGGCTTGATTAGATGACACTCATGTGAACAGGGTGTGTCATGGAGTGTCCACGTAAACACAGCTACAGTTGTGCCCACACGGGTCTCAATGTGGCGTCAGGAGATGACCTCCTTAACCACGGCCCGCTTCCCTTTAGGGCTCACCTATGAACAAACATGGACGCACTTATTCAGCCAGGGATCCCCCACATTAGAGTCCTCTTATTTGGTCTGTCTCTACTCCCCCTGTCCCCCTCTTACCTCTCCCTCCCACGCCTGTGGGCGTGCTACTGTAGCATGCTGTCCACTAACACGCTTCGGCCATCCTGTCTCTAACACTCCTGGGGCTGGCTAGCTGCAAAAGCATGCATCTTAGGCCTCTGTTAACCAGCCTTGGTGGAGCAGAGTGACACAGTAACACTATGGTATGCTGGCCTCCGCTTTGTTCCTGTCTGAGCTGTAGTGGCTCTTCCGAGCCAACTCACTTTCTTGGTATTGATATGAATGGATAGATTGGTGATGGTGGTAAGAGAGGGGCAATGTATGATGAGGTTTGGGATCACTGTCACTAACATACACAATGTCAGAATATTGACATGGTAAATGCCAGCTGTTGACCTGTATGTGTACTGAAGGGGGTTTTGTATACAGTACATTATATTATAGTGTGTACATTGTTTAATATATTATAATAATGCATTTTTGTTTTGTTGTGTTCTGTACCAACCTGCAGCGCCAGATGAAACTGAAAATGTTACACAAAGTGGTGAATCTGAAAACGGTATAC
Source organism: Forbesichthys papilliferus (assembly GCA_025399855.1). Lineage (NCBI taxonomy): Eukaryota > Metazoa > Chordata > Actinopteri > Percopsiformes > Amblyopsidae > Forbesichthys > Forbesichthys papilliferus. The sequence continues at coordinate 4,394 of JAODOY010012138.1, read as the reverse complement.
TGTCACTGTAGCTGTCTAAACACACTGTAGTTATTTCAATCACTTGAGGTTGTCTAACACACTAATAAAATCACTCAAAACATCACTGTGATTGGCTGTAGGTTAACCTTAACTGCGAGTGTATGGATTATATCACCTGCTCTGGCAACTGCCATGGGACCTATAGAAAAGAGAAAACGTTAAAATGATTTGATGAAAAAGTCATACCTAATAGTCTAGACTAAACAAGAGTCTGTACTTCTCGCAACACTAACTAAAATATCCCCCTTAACAGCCCCTAATTAACCCCTCAAGTTGTATTACCACCCAGATTCCATTCAACAAAACCACTAATTTCAATGACATCACATGGTTTCCTGTTTGCAGGTTTGTGCTTGTGTGTGTGTGCGTGCGTGTGTGTGTGTGTGCGTTCTCTAACATGTTGACATCTCCTCTGTCTGTGATCAGGTGTGGCCTGGAAGGCTCCACGCATCCCACTGTCAGACCTACAGGGCAGCAACACCATTAAAGACAAGTCATCGCGGTGAGTCTGTGCTGTGCTGTGCTGAGACGGAGGGGATGTACTTTGATGTAGCCTGCATCGCCTGCCACAGCAGGCAGTGTAATCTGGGCATGCACCACTGGGGTAGTCCTAATGGGATTAGGTCTCGCAGACCAGTAGTTGGGCCTTGTTCCCAGATGCTAAACTTGGGCTGAGATTTGTCAGAGCCAGGCTACTTCAAATGGCTGTAGACCTGTGTGTGTGTGCATAGACCAGGTTGTGTGTAATAATAATAATACATTTTATTTAGGACTTCTTTCTAAACACTCAAGGACATCTTACATTGCAAATACAAATATATAAAACAGTTGTCTGAATTATACACACTATAGTACTAAACATTTGATCAGAGAAATATATACAAAATAAACTAAATAAAATAAAACGGGAGAGTGGAACAAAGGGTCAAACGTCATAGGCAACCTTGAAGAGGTGGGTATTTAGGAGCTTAGCAAACAAGGTGACCGTGGTGGCGTGTCAAATGTGCAGTGGAAGTGCGTTCCAGAGTCTGGGGGCAGAGCAGCTGAAGGCCCGAGCCCCCATGGTGGAGAGGAGGAATGGGGGGGGAGTGACGAGAAGTCCTGTAGAGGAGGAGGACCTCCTCTACAGGTGTATAGACCAGGTTGTGTGTGTGTGTTGAGCAGGCTGTGTGTGTGCATGTGTTTGTAGAGCAGTCTATGCAGACCAGGCAGGCTGTGTGTAGAACAGGCCGTAAGCAGCTCAAGACCGTGGCCCGGTTGCACAACACTACTGTTGTAGCACAGATCAGCAGTCCATGCTCACAGCCCGTCCTCTAAATAAGATGTGTGGCCTCTGACCTCCACCCCACCCCCCACACACACACACACACACACACACACACACACGAGACTCAGTCCCTTGCAGCTGCTTCCATGGTGATGTAAGGTCAGAGCTATGCATTATGAGGAGTGTCCAGGGAGCGGTGTATGCGCTGCACTATGTCTGCAGGGGGCTTGACGGCTGAACACCACCACAGCAGACAGCACAGCACTTTATGGAGCTCTGGGGATGACTGCACAGATGAGCGCTCATCACAGGGATGTTATGTTAGGGGCAGAAGGTTTTTTTTATATTGCATATTGGTATAAAAATGTGTTGTGGATTTGTGTGTCGTCGTCGATAATACAGTACAAGTCCTGAATTCTTAGTCCTGGGTCCAAATGCGTTTTGAAGCTTTTACTGTACGTAATTGTTTATGTGTTCAGTATATGGACTGTGGCCCTTCTCCCTATACATTTCTATAGCCTGTGCTGTAATTTATTATTCTCCCAGCAGTGTCGTTATGGACTGCCAGTATAAATCATTGCTGTTGAATGCACTCCTCTTGTGGGATTGTGGTCCCGTGCTCGGAGCTGTGATATGGAGTTCACACTAGCATGTTTAGAAACATCCTCAGGCCTCCTTCTCAGCCTCAGTACAGAGTTACAGTACAGCAAAACAAATAACCAACCACACATGGTGTTATTTGCCTGGACTGGACTATTTTTAAACATAGTCTAAATTGTTTTGGTTGTGAACAGCCAACACATGAAATTTAAACCATAGCATTTTATGTTTTGACCATAATGTGAAATATTGCGATGTTGATAGCATACTTTCTGGATAGTTAGGATAGTTTTCCACCATACAGTAAGAATCAACAAGAATTTGGTACATTTGTTTTCAATGCAAACCAAGGGTTTCACAAAAAATGTTTTTGTATTACATTCAGTTATATTTGTGGGCTATAATCCAAAGGGCAATCAAAATATTTAATTTCTATTTTTTGCTTTGCTTGTATTTCTGCATCCTTACTCTAAATAATCTGCTTGTGACTATGACACAGTAGGAACAATTCCTATAAATCAAACAATAAAATAAATAACATTTATATATTTTTATTAGAATCTCTCTGCTTCCATGACTATTAGAAAATAACATTTGATGCTTTCTCCTGCTGTGTTACTCTATTCTTTTATGTTTTTGTTTGGATCTTACCAATTTCAACTTCCCCTTATATTCTATCTTTGATAGATTATTTCTACTGTATATTTATAAAAATACTTCCGCACATCTCTCCTCTTGTCTTCTCAATGATCCCTACTAAAGCATAATATGTAATGTAACCAGAACACTGACTACCCTGTGTGGATAAAACACCTGGGTTTATTTTCATGTCCACTAGTAAGGTTTTATCTTGAGGCCTGAGGTTTTCCCCGGTGGTATGTCGATCCAGTGTGGCAAATGTAATGTACATGCGTATGAACTCTTCCACAAAAGACTAAAGAAGAATATTGTTACAGTACTTAGTCAGTGCCCCTGCTGATCACAGTATTTCTAGAGAAAGTCCTCTGAAAGAATGTACATAAATATACATATAGCATAACTAATGAGCTAATGGCATGCAGATTTATTTTGTGTTTATCTTGTAACATGTTGTAGTAATGATTAGCTCCTTTGTCATCTAAATAAACAGGCATGTCTAACCAACCGTGACAATGTAATTAAATGTAATGATTAGTGTTACCATCCTTAATATTAATATCATGATAATAGTGTATTTAGGTGGAGAGCATTAAGCAGTTTAAGACATTATGAATAAGTACAGTACACATATCAAATATTATAAATATATATTATTATAAGATTAAATCGACATGTCTTTCTTTCCCAAGGGAGTCTCCAAGCCTCGGCTGGAATGGTCGTGCGGGTCGCTCCGGCAGGTCCATTGGCACAACAGAGGAAGACGGCATCTTTGTCAATTCCACCAGTAGCAAGCTGCTGGAGAGAGCTCATGGCATCCTCATGTGAGTGAACCAGCCTAGCCCTACTGATCAGTCAGCCCTCTTTCATACCTGCATATGTACTGTAACTATGAATTAAAACACAATGTACTGTACACATTTGCCCATCATACTGCAGGCATGTGCAGAGGGATGAGCTTTGCTGCTTTTCCCAAATGAATCAAAAGTGCCCCCCTCTCATTATTAATGTAGTAAATAATAATACTGTGATCAAAACAATATGGGTTTAGATTGAAATCAACATGAAAACATGCACAAACAGCCAAAAGTACGCACTTTGAACGTCTGAGAATGCCCCCTTTCTCTCGCTTTATGGCTTTATTGTGCTGCTATGCATACGCGCTGCGTCTCGAGCCGCTGCCCACTCTACAGTAGCCTACAGGCAGCGCCTGCATTATGCATTATTATGTGCATGTGTGTCCTGGCTACAGTATTGTGGCCATATAACTATAGACTAGCCTAGGCCTACATCTTTTGCATGGGCAGCAGATATTTTCTGATTTTTTTCAAGATTGTGCATGTATCCATCTACAGTACCATACAGTATGCCAACATTATAAGAGAGTGATCATGTCAGTGTGGCCAAATAAAGGAGACAGGCTATACTACATTAGCATTACTCCAAAGCTATCTTTAGGTTTATTGTCTTGCACTCATTTTGAACACATCAATTTGCTGCAATTGCTGCATTTTCTAAGGTTGATTAGGCTACATGTGAATCTCTATTATATACTGCACTGTATAGCCTACAGTATCGGAGAGTGGTCATGTCCATTTGTGGGCAAATAAAGGAAAGTAAATATGTTGACTTAGTATTATGCCTACTACAATATATTATCTTGTTGAGTTATAGGTCTACATGTACTGTTAGTTGTAGTAGCCTCACAAGACAATTCTGATCTCGCAAGCTTCAGTTTAATTTCGCAGTGAGAATCAGTCTGGAAAGCCTAGAAATAATTTTGAATGTGTCCGAGTCAAGTCAAGTCAATTTTATTTATATAGCCCTTAATCACATTGCAGTCTCAAAGGGCTTTACAACCTACATTTCA
>JAODOY010012129.1:0-21039 GCA_025399855.1 Forbesichthys papilliferus | reverse complement strand
CCCCCCCCCCCCCCCCCCCCCCCCCCCCCCCCCCCCCCCCCCCCCCCCCCCCCCCCCCCCCCACGTTTCTCAAAATCTTGATTCTAGTAAAATTTACTTTCCACTGCTTTCTATTTACGAGCACAGGAATAAACAAAACGAAAAGGTTAACGGCAGAAAAGCGATGGGCGTGTTTGTGTGTGTTCTCTTGAAGTGAACACTACCTCTGGAATCATTTTTCACCAACAGGAATTCACAACAATGAAGGCCCTCATTAGTCAATGACAAACACTGCAAAAGGGCACTAAACTGGATACACTTAACTACTCACTACATACACACTAGAAACAGTCAAGTGTGGTGAGTAACACTTTCTGTCAGGACAACCACAGATTTTCCCTTTTTTCTCCCATATATTTTTTTTACTGCTGCAGATGAAAGAGAAAGCAACATGGACATCAACCATCTTGTTAGTTGTTTATATGATAATTGTTTTCAGAATAATACTGTAATGCAATACTATGCATTACAACAGGCTCTATTTAGTCAGAAACAGCAGTGACAAAAATCTGTCAGGGTCATTACATTTTCCCCAATTTTGATAGTAGCGGTTTAAACGCGAATACTAGGAGGACAGAAAGTACTGTCCTAATATTTAGATTATGTGTCATTAGACCATAATGCAACCTTGGAAAACGGGATCTAAACCCACAGATCAGAATTGCTATCAAACCATAGTTTTGGAAGGGAACATCTCTGACGGCTTAGTGGTTGCAGCCAGCAACATCGTCCACATAAGAGCAGTGTTGTTTTTCTTCCCCCCGTCCCCAGATTTAGCCCATGAGAAACATTCTTCCGTCTTCAGCAGATCAAAGGGGAGGATATGTTGGACGCCATGGGCCAAATCAATTATCCCAAGCGGCCATTTCCACCGTCCTTCCCTGACACCCCAGGAACGTCTGGGCCCTATCAAAAGCATTAGCCAGCTAAGACAACCCCACATACACAGCAGTACATTTTCTACCCTTCACGTCGATTTCTCCTCTCCTCGCGATCATCCCGTTCTCCGGTCACTTCACCAATTCCATCCATCCCTTTCATCGGGCATGCCTGTTGCCCGATCCTGACTTAAAGGGCAGGGTCAGTCTTGCTTGCTAACCAGTTCGAATCAAAACAAATTCCCCTCACAAGCTCCCCCCCAATCCCCACCACATTTGAAACGCATTGCAAAGCAGCATTGTTGTTGTGAGCGGTGTTCACCACTCTGTTTGTGTTCCTATGTAGGGAGCCAGTGCTGTGTACAAGTACCAAATTCTTTTTTTCAACACACACACACACACACACACACACACAAACTGTGAGCTAGAAAATTGCATCGATAATATTTGGGAAATTTGACCAAAAAAGAAAAATGTATATTATCTTAAAATGATCTTATAATAGCTGACTATACATTGAATAGTGTTCTGCTGACAGTCTCCCCTACTACCCTCATGGTCCTTTCACCCCCCCCCCCTCAGTCTGGTATCTGGACAGATGTCACCTTGTTAAACAATCCTTCTGGCAGCTGGTTCCTGAGAGTCACACAGCTGTGTGTGTGTGTGTGTGTGTGTGTGTGTGTGGGGGGGGGGGGGCAAAGGAGAGGGCTTCCCTGGCGCTTCCCTGGCTTGCCCGTTTCAGAGGACATTCCTCAGTAGACCCCCTGGTCACGGGTGGGCGAAGAGCTCAAATCTGCAGCAACCATCTGGACAAGAAGGGGAACTGCATGGTTCGTGGAAAGCCATGAGGAAATTCATGTAATGGGGACGAGTGGAAACTAATAATGCTCAAATTAATTATTACACAGACTACTATATCTTTTTACTACTGTTGATGTTCAGTCTTGCATTGTTAAACACAGTTTCTGTTTTAAAATAAATACAAATAAATGTATACTTGCAGTCTCTGCACCGGTGGTTGGGGGCTCTTAGAAGGAGAGAAAAAGGGAGCAAAACCATTTTTCTGACATAAAGACGCCCTCCCCCGAGATCTACTGGAGTTGAATGGATTCTCAGAAGAGCCTTTGAGAGCCGGCTTCATTGTCCACGCATTGAATGAACTCAGCACTCAGCCCAGTCTGTAAGAGATACTGGAGGCCGTTTGAGAAGAAAGAAATTAAAGTGCTTGGGAGAGCACTTCTTTGAGTGGCGGCGGAGAGAGGACACAAGATTCATTCAAAGAAGTCTGTAGTTCTTTAAAAAAAAAGGGGGGAAAAAGGGAGATAAGCGAAAGCCAATTCAGCCTGTCAGAGAGTCCCTGGCGATTAAGAGGCCAATTTGCAGACTTCAGTCAGTCGTGGTAATCTCTAGGTTTCCGCTGCGCGTCCAAGAGACACCTTAGAGGGGGAAATATGCAGCCGGCCTCTGACAAGGAGCGCATTAATTAAACCTAGGGAGTAAACTATCGGAATGGAGATTCCACTTCAACGGCAGTACAAAGTTAATGTGCACGTTACATTGATATTTTATTGGGCCATTTCTTATTATTACTAAGTGCACAGTGTTAAGTTAACGTGCTGGCTTTTAAACAATGGTTTAACATCATTTTACCTCACAACGCATTCCAGTCAGCTAGGGCTGCACGATAAAACGATATACATCGTACGACGATTGAAAAACATCAACCGTCTTAATTGATGCTATATCGTTGTTGGGAAAATCACACTCTTTACTGCAATAATTTTCATCATTTGGTCTTTTGTACGCATTTTGCACAAATGCCTTTTAATGGCGAGACTTTTATTGCACTTCCAGTAACGTGTGTAGTTTTCGTCAGCTCTCCAACTCTGCCCGTCTGTGTGTGCGTATGTGTGCTTGCGTTTGTGCGTGCGTGCGGAGTGAGCCCTCCCTGCCCTGCATTAAGTAGCAGCTCGTGATCAGAGAAACATTAGTGAGCAGATTCGTACTCATGAGTCTTATGATCGACAAGAAACTATTTATCAATTACATTTACAGAACTTGCTATATCGTGATAAGTATCGTTATCAGGATATAAACATCTATATTGTGATATGTATCGATATCTGGATATAAACATATCTATATCGTGATATGTATCGATATCTGGATATAAACTTATCTATATCGTGATATGTATCGATATCTGGATATAAACATATCTATATCGTGATATGTATCGATATCTGGATATAAACATATCTATATCGTGATATGTATCGTTATCGGGATATAAACATATCTATATCGTGATATGTATCGATATCTGGATATAAACATATCTATATCGTGATATGTATCATTATATAAACATATCTATGTCGTGATATGTATCATTATCAGGATATAAATGTATCTATATAGTGATATAAACGTATCTATATCAGGATATAAAAGTATCTATATCGGGATATAAAAGTATCTATATGTATCGTTATCGGGATATAAATGTATCTATATCGGGATATAAAAGTATCTATATGTATCGTTATCGGGATATAAACGTATCTATATCGGGATATAAACATATCTATATCGGGATCTGTATCATTATCAGGATATAAATGTATCTATATTGATATATAAATGTATCTATATTGTGATATGGACAGTTATCGTGATAAAAACATATCTATATAGTGATATAATTGTATCTATATCGGGATATAAAAGTATCTATATGTATCGTTATCGGGATATAAATGTATCTATATAGTGATATAAACGTAGCTATATCGGGATATAAAAGTATCTATATGTATCGTTATCGGGATATAAATGTATTTATATAGTGATATAAACGTAGCTATATCAGGATATAAAAGTATCTATATGTATCGTTATCGGGATATAAACGTATCTATATCGGGATATAAACATATCTATATCGGGATATAAACATATCTATATCGGGATATGTATCGTTATCACACCCCTGCAGTCAGCTCAGCTCAATCATGGAAGTAATAGACATCACTCACAGTTAAAAAGAAGGTGAGAAAAGTACGTTTCACAATGTGACTCCAGACTACATTTAGAGGAGGTGTATATTTTGCTTGAGACATTCAAACAAACCCTGACACACACTTCATGTACAGTATTTTCCCATACAGAAGAGACCAGGCAAAGCAACCACATACACACTCAGAGGCAGAGAGAAGCCAAATATCGTCAAACTAAGTAAATCTGATTGACTATTATGAAATAATCAAAATAACTCAAATGCTATTTTTGCAGAGGAAGAACTGGAATCATAAGTGTCACATTTGCTCCATGTAACCCTTGCACAGCATTGTGCATTATACACTACATAAGGTCATAAAGGGGTCATACCCAAAATAAACTGGCTGAACTGTCTGATTTCAATTATTGTGTGTCTGTAGATACTTGATACCCCCAAATGTAGCACTGAAAGCCCTGAAGAAGTGATTTTTCATCATTTGTCCCGTTTAATACGCCACAATGTCAAATCCCAAGGTCATCGGGCATTGTGTGGCCAAGTGCAAAAGACGTTATTTAAATTCAGGCCTCAATAAACCAGAGAGGCCTTTATTCTCACAAGAATCACCAGCGCTCTTACCAGCTTCTCCTTGAGCACCATATGTCTGAGCCACTTGAAGTCCATGGGTTTGAAAGCAGAGCAGACGAACAAGGAGTCCTTCTCATAGTCCGCCAGCTTCTGGAACGCTCCCTCCGGGTAGGTGATCCTCATGGTGGTTTTTGTCCCTACGTCCTTGCCGAAGCCATTCACCAGGGCCCCGTTCAACCTGGTGGAGAGGGTGGGGGGGTATTTCCAGAAAACTCAAACAAAATGGCGACAGGGTAATAATGAAAACAAACATCCAGAATCAACTGACAGGGAACGTAATGAGATGTTTTAAGATTGTTGTAAGCTGTTGCTGCTGCCTCTTAGCAGCTGTAAACTATTCCACGGCATGTTCTGTATGTAATGGTTCTATTATGCGTGCCACAAAATGACTGCCTTGGCCCTCCTCTGCCCATTGTTTGATAATGTGCGGTGTGTTATTGTGTACAGGAGCAGCTCCATCAGTCACGACTGACTGTGTTTGGTTACATTTAAGTGCCTGGAAAAGAAAATGCCTGGAACTCGTGTGTTTATGTATTTCAGGCTCTTTGGCACACGCAGTGAGCATCATTCCAACATTCCACAATATTTATTTAAATATTTATCGTCTAGCTTTGCGACGGCTTGAAGCTAGACAGAGCCATGCCGGAAATCTGCAGACGTCTGCGAACCGCGCATCCTCCAAAATGTCCGTTTCCAGTCCCACCCTAGCAGGTGCAATGAGATTGAGGAGAGTCACAGGTTACCAACGCTGGGCAGAATAATGGAAAGATGTAATCTGCTGTTATTTTATCAACTGCATTTACGAGGGAATTTCTGCTGCAGCAGTACATAATAAAAATGAGAATTTAAATTAATTTACAGTCTCTATTAACTTCCAGGGATTTATGACGTTGCAATCTAAACTCTAGGGCGTAGAAAGTAACTAATCCATTTTTTTTTCCAAAATGTGGTTTTTGACAAGCTGGCTCGAGTAGTTCCCTTGGGTCTGCCATGTTTATTTACCCTGTCAGACATTTTCCCAACAAGGCAAACATGTAATGCATTTTAAATTGTTTTAGTAAGTTCAGCTATAGCATAAGCAAATAATATCAGTTACTGGCCCCAAAGTCAATGTTAAGCCGTTTTGGATGCAGTTTTAGATTTCGAATGTCCACACGGTTCGTTTAATATTTGGTTAAGCAAAACCATTGACAAATGTAAATATATTGTAACCATACACCTGTCTAAAAGAGCACCAGTGTTTTGCACACCTCAGGCAAATTAACATATTTTTCTCATTAAACATGTGTTTTTCTTACTGAGATTTAAGGGTGCCTCATATCTCAAAGCAGAAAGGGACACGTGCATGAAATTCCAACCCTAAAAAGCCAAAAATATATTGACCGGACAATATTCCCGGTCAATGTGTACGCATACTTGAGCAAGACCTCTAAATTGCTCCTTAATACTTTGTTGTACTCTGTTGTGTAGGGTGCTTTGGATAAAAGTGCCTGCTAAATGGGCTGGTGTGTAAATGTGTGATTGCAGCCCCACAAACCTGAGAAAGCAAAATAAGTTTTAAGAGATGCTAAAACCGCCAATGAAAGTATCACATATGCAATATAGCATTTAGATTCAATGTCTTACCTCACGACGACATCGTAGCTGTCTATGCGGGTGCCTAGAGATTTTTTGGCCAAGATGCCCCCGTTGCCAACAATTATACACTTTTTACAGCTCAAACTGAAAGGCAAAAAATACATCATTTAAAACAAAACATTACTAACATGATAACTAAATAACATGAGTGCCTGTTGACATTGAATGCAGAAGGAATGAGTTTGTTCATTTGTGTAAGGAATTTACGATGGTAATAAATACTTTTACAGTAACTTCCATCCCCACCCCATTAATCACCCATTATTGTTTTTAATCAAATATGGTATAATTAGCAGCAGCTGTTACCTGTCCAGGTACTTTCCCAGTCCATAGATTTTGGTTTCATTTAAAATGTTACCTATAATTCTTTCTGCAGAGATGAAACAAAGAAAAAGAAAGGAAAAAGATGATTAGAAGGTTTGTACAGAGATTTAACCATAATAGATTCTTCAATGGGGATGGCTCTGCATTTGAAGAGCAGCATATGACGCATTGTGGAAAAGTGTAGAAATGTTTAAGTAAATATAGACAGCTGGAAAGTGCCTCTTTGCAAATGAAATCTAACTCTGTAATAGTTAATTAAACAGAGGTTTATATCATGGTCAAACTAATGTCTTAGCGGAATATGTATCCCAATCCTCTAAAAGGTCGCTTTCTATCGAGCCGAACCATAAGGCTGAACATAAAGAGCAAACATTAAAAGCAGACTTTTTTTAAGGTCAGGCAATCGTAGAACATCGGACCGCTGAAAACTGAAACTCAAGAAGTATTTTTGTCTAAAAGAGTAACGGCACTCTAATGTGATTTTTAGGCTGTAAAATAAATACTGAACTGTGATGAGACATCTGCTGGTCATTTATAAAAATCTGCATTTTATGGGTTGAAAATGGCTCTAACATGCCATCTCTGTTTAAATCTATTATTGTCCTTGCTGACTTACTGACAAATGCTTCAACTGTACACACGCTGGATACATACTGGATGCATAGTTGCGTGCCGTTTCACAGGAATTTCATTAAGGCTTTGTAGCAGAGCGTAGAGCTTGCAACATTGCGTATGGAGTAGCGTCATGTGAAGGACTACTCACACGTTGAAAAAAATCCAACGCGTGCAGTAAAAACGTATGCGTAAACAAGACCTGGCTGTACATACTATAGCTGGCAAATTTTATTGGTGAAACTTCCCCTACAATATAGTACTAGTATATACTATTAATATAGTACACCTACTATATTAATAGCCCACATTTCCCCTGGAGCAATGTCAGTTTCATTCAAGTTTCATTACGTTAGCTTAGTAGGACCTGCTAGCATCAAAATGGACAACAACTGTAATCGGTCACGTAGAATGTTGCATTGTGGTTGCGTAGGTATAATATGCATCCAGTATGTAACCAGCGTAAGCCATGAAACGTTAAACCACCACTCTCAGCTCCTTGCGTACTTTTCAGCGTACAGATTTGTCCAGAGGGTGGGAGTCAGGCCCAGAGCCGGCAGGAAAGTCAGACAGACTTGTGCAATAACAAACTGCCAGGCTATGGTGATCAAGACGCAGCAGGCCAGGTGGTGTACACCCCAGATGGAGCAGAGAACATCCACCCCGCACTAGACAAGAAGGGACAGCTCTGCACTTGGCGCCGGCAGTGACAGTAACAATTTAAAGGACATGAATGCCTCAGGATCCGGTAAGAAACACAGCCAGGCATGCTTCTGTATCCAGTAAGAGCCACGGCCAGACATACTTCTGGATCCAGTAAGAGCCACGGCCAGACATGCTTCTGGATCCAGTAAGAAACACAGACAGGCATGGGGGCATTGTGTGCCAAAGGCAGACTGTGTGTATGCAAAGAAGACTAGCCTCCTCATAAAACCACTCACGGGAGGAATGCTGATTTCAAAACAAGCACATTCTCCTGGGACGTGTAGTGGGCAACGCCACTCTCGTCTCCCGCGGCAACCGCCTCACACGCCCACGATTGGACGTGCGCGTGTGGGGGAGTGCCGGTATGGCTGTTTAGCCATAGCGTGCATTCTTGGCGAGTTACGCTCATCATTAAGACGTATATCCGTTTCTGCTCCTGACCTTTTGTAGACCTTTTGTACTCAATATCTGGCCTGTCCATATTCTGCTTAATTGTCTCCCACCGTCTTAAGCTAAACAGACTCCTTTTACTTATAAGGAGACTGATGCAGACATTGATATATTCAGAAGGCCGCATAGCTGTCACATTACAGGGAGTTATGAACCCCTTCTTTCAGCTGCCAAGATCAAAACGGCTAAAACCAGTATGAAGGAAAAAGAAAATCATGAAACCCCACTGGAGAACAAGACGCGTGCCATAGATTTGATCGCTCAACGGCTAGCTCGTCTTGCCAAATAAAGCTCAAATAAAACTCCCTCATAAGCTCCGCCTCCATGCGTTGAAACGCATTGCGAAGCCAAGAGCATTGTTGTTGTGAGCGGTGTTCGCCACTTTGTTTATGTTCCTATTTACAGAGCGAGGGCAGTGTAGAAGTACCAGATTATTTATTCAGCACACACAGAGAACAGTAAAATAGATTTGACGATTAGGTGTATTAGCTTACAATTAGTTTACAATAGCTGACTATACCTTTAAAAAGCAGGCAGCGAGACAGGGTGAAATCATGCACCGGTGTAGGTAGTTAGCAAGGGAGCCACACACGGAACACGGGAATAACGAAGAGTGTTTAGACCGAGCGCTTAAGGGAGACGTATTACAGCCTACACTCGTAAATGATTAGCCTGATGACCGGAAAAGAGCGCGGAGCGACGGGCCGTTGTTTGGACGTGGTGTGGATGTCTGGCATCAAGCGTCACCCCCGGCGGACGATGTAAACACGCCGCGGGACCACACCTGAGCCGGGGGGAGAGTGAAAAATGGCGGTGGGCAGCCTTGTGGTTTCAGAAGACGACGGAGTGGAAGCTAATTGTTTTAAGTACCCGGGGTAAACACTTCAGACAAGTATGTCTCGGGGTGCAGGCCAAAGACGAACGGCCGTCAGGTTCAGACAGTGTAATATATACTTCTTTATTGGAAGCGAGGAAGGTGTGGGGGGGGGGGGGGGGGTGCTTTGGAGAAAGGGCTGAAGGTGTTACCACACACACACACACACTAAACAATGGAGAGTATGACTGGAGAAGTTACTTCCATTTGAAGAAGCAATACCTTTGGCTTTTTGAGACCTTCTGTTGGCAAACTATATTTAACTGGCCCAGGAGAATTACCATTAAGGCTATTACAAGCTATCCTTAGGCGACACTAAAGCTTGAATGTACATTTAATTCTTCAGTTGGTGGACGAACCTACTGCGGCCATCATAACGCATGTGAATGGAAAGGCTTGCATGAATGGTTGGAATTGTTATTGTATTACAACTAGGGCTGTCAAAATAACGAGTTAATTTGGATTCATTAATTATTGAAAAAAAATAACCTGACAAAAACATTTACAGGTTTTGCCTGTAATGTACACATTCTCTGCATTGGCTCAGTATTGTTTAGGGAAACAGAATCAAATATAGCCTACCCCAATGCCTGTAGCCACTCTCGTGTTCTATGTCTACGGTCTATTTATCGTTTCACACCTTACATCATAAAACCCCTTAAATTAAAAAAACATTTTTCATTTCTAATGAATTCTCTCTGTAGAGTTATATTGTCAAGATGTCAGTTGCCTTGTCAAGATGTCAGTTGCCTTGACTTGACAGTTGCCTTGACTTCTGGTCACAGAAAATTGAGAAAAGGGCAAATATTACGATTTGCGATTAATTTAGATGAATAAATCACAAAGCCTGTAATTAGATCCTATTATTTTGTAATCATTTGACATCCCTAATACAACCATCAGTGATGACCATTAAATTATTAAAAATATATACAGTATATACATAAATAACTGTTTCATGTGGGCAAAATGATTAAAAAACAGTTCTATTTATATTGATTCATAAAAATGAACCCCGGTGTACCTTTATTACTTTGCAATGTTCCTAAACGGGGCTCTGGCTTGCAGGTGAACCGCGGGCCATGCTGGATACTAAAAATAGCCCCTTATCTGCAGAGTGTTCCATACATTCTGTTCCCTCCTTCACATCAGTCCAGCGTGGAACCTTTGTGACTCTCTCTATTCAAGACCCACACGTATCGTCTCTGCACAAGAGCACCGCTAACAAGGGAACAAGCCCGGCACCACACTTGCGGTGAGAGTGGACATGGCTGAACGGAGACCAGGGCTTTCCCCCCACACACCGAGATAAACCCCCCCTCGTCTGCCAACAAAAGGCATATCTGCTGCTGGGGACCTTGTGTAATAATAGCAGTCAACGGAGGCCGTGGGCGGAGAGGGAAAACATTTGGCAGTACAAAAAAAAAGAGCTCACTAATCTGTCATCTCAAGCAGCGTTGGTCAAGCCCACAATAATTGAAAGCACAATCCCCCCCCCCCCACCCCACCACAACACCTCCAGGCCCCCCAAACCCTTGACCTTAACTTGGCACCATGACTAGGGCAGAGATAACAACGTTGTGGGGAATATTGTGGGTTGCCAACTGCCAGGGAGTGATAGCCCGTATCCATGGTGATAAGGTGGAGGGGGTCGAAAACCCCGCCTTCAACCTCCGATTGAAAACACAGATATCGACTGGAGCATTTCACAGTCAACACGTGCACGCACGCATGCACGCATGCACGAAACAGCGAGGCTTGTTTCATTTGGGCTGACTCGAAGTGACGTTAACACGTTCTGCGCCTCGGTGCGGCGGCCTCCGATCGGTGCCTGACGATTACCGAAAGGGGTTGGCAGGAGTCCCTCGGCTGGCAGAACGAGAACGAAAACCTGCTCTGTGCAATGTTCGGCTTTGAGAAGAAAGGGGGGGGGGGGCGCACACATGCATTAGTGCCTTGCTTGAGGGGAGGGATTACGGTGCACAGCTCTTGCACACACAGACTCAGTAAAACACCTAGGTAACAACCTCGACAGCCTGATGACCACCGTGACAGTGAGTTGCAGCTGTACCCTTCATGGTCACTTGTGTGTATTAAACGGTGCACTGCTCCATTTGTGTGTGGAAATCCCCTTGTGGTAAAAACCAGTATTGACTAAACATTTTTGCATTGAAATTCAAAACATGACATTTGTGTACTGCAAATTTATTTTTAAAATCACGTCCTTACCTTGCGTTCTGAAACCAAACGGTGGCAAGAAATTGTTGATTTTGCCAAGACGCTTGAAGTTCAGGTCAAGAAACATTGGTGCTGGTTTCTTAAACCTGCAAGGAAGGGGGGGGGCAGATGTAGATATGGTATTATTTTTATTGACACAATTTTTGAGACTGCTTTGTTGACATAACGTGTCGATAAGCTAGGAGCTGATTGATTTTCAAATTTTGAGAAATTACCTGCGCTACATGTTCCAAACACGCAACACGTGAAGGACCCTTAAAACATTGTTGTTTTTATATATTACAATTTTAAATAAATAGTCAATACATGTGATGACCCATCAGACAGGCCCTCCATAGAGATAGTGTATCCTGCTTGTTTAAAGATAGATGTGATCCTTCATATAATATTAACAGACCAGGTCCTCGGACCAAAGACAAATGGAGTCTGGCTGCGTTGGAGAACACGCCTGGTTGTTTCTTAACGCTCCAGGAAATGTTGCTGCCAAGAATCACCTCTCCTTCGTCCAGTGACACATCCCTCAGTTGTGTGTGTGTGTGTGTGTGTGCGCGTGTGTGGGCATCTAATCTGACAAGCGTAGCACCAACACCCATAAATCTAGTGCTAGGATACGTGCGCTAGGATATGTGCCTCTCCTGGAAGCGTGGCCCAGCGATGGATGTGTGTTTTCATGACCTGCTGCACCTGCTGGGGTGGGTGGGGTCAGGAGAGGAGAGGTCCTGCCATGCCCCTCCCTGACTGTTATCAAGCATGCTTGCACGCCCCGGTGTATTTTACAAACACGGCGGGTTACCATGACGATGACAAGCTCCTGACTTGTCCAATTACAGTAATAGTAAATGTTGTTCAACTGGACAAACTGACAAATTGCTTATTCCTTACACTGGTATGTGCATGCCTAGTGTCTTGACATGTGATATGTTCTTCCAGGTGTGTGGACGGAGATAAGTTCCTATACAGAGCCAAAACACGTTTGGCTTGAGATCGTTTTAGTTGTAAAATCGAAACACACAGTAAGTGTACAGCAGATGCAACCGAAATAGTCTCGAGAGACCACCCTGATCTCGCAAGCTTTCGTTTGAATTCGATTTTCGAGACTCAGTCTGGAGAGCTTAATATTTAAGAGTCTTGAGTCAGAGTTAGGGCTGGGCGATATGGTAAATCATTACCATAATAAAAAAGGTCATATCAGTCGATATCGATAATTAATGTCTAATGGCTGATTTATGCTCCTGGGTGAACAAATGTATGGCCAGGTAGCTCATATCTGTGGTCAAAGATTATATTATTTATTTTTGTCATTATGTTTCTACAATTTACAAAAGGATTAATACAAAAATATTATCCACCTTTATGTTGTAAATAACACATATTTAAGTTTTAGTTAGTTTAGTTAGTTTTAGTTAAAGTCAATTAAGTAAAAAATGTGACTAATATACATTTTGTACTTCCTGTCATCTAAATAATTATCTGACAGACAGAATGAGACGACAGATGGATTACGGTTAAAAACACGGCGTGGCAATATGTTTAACATTTGTATGGGCTACTACACTTCAGTCTTTTACATTTGCCTGTTTTCCTAATCGCTTAACCATTCCAGTGTAGCATTCTCCATGACAGAAATACTGGTAGCTCAGTTAGCCTTGCACTTGTTGTTACATAGCAGCAGGCCATTCTATGTGGAAGACTACAAGCTCAGTATTATTTTTTTTACAGAATAATTTATTGAAATAACGTGGGGTAGAGCGAGGGGAGATTGTCCAGGTAGCATCTTTCTCTCGGCCAAATAATTTTTTTTTTTTTTTAAAAGCAATATTTTGCATTCGGTTGCATTTGTGGTCTACTCTTCGCCGGCAGTTATTAGGCAAGCCTGGACACAATTGGCATTTGGCAGTTTGTATTTATGTCTTGTGCTTTTGCGTAATTCTAATAAATTAAAACAAAAATTTTTATTGGAGGAAACTTATATCGCAATAATTATTGTTAGCGTTTAATGCCCAACCGAGTAACAACTGAACATACCAATAAGCGTCGTACCGATAGCTATGAACGGGGTTTAAGTGTTACGACAGAACTTGACAGCAGCTACTTGAAAACAACAATGAAAGAGATGGTTCATCCAATCATTTATTTTTTGAAAGTTTAAACTTTTGATGGATAGACCCCAGATAGACTTGTGTCTAACAATCCATGTGGTGTGGCAAGTAAGTCTAGAAGCTATACTGGGGCCCAATAAATTCCCCAGTCTATTAAAACTTTCCATTGTGTTTTAAATAAATTCAGTTTTATACGTTGTTCAGATTTATTATTCTAATTCCTTTGAGACAATCTGGGACCAGTCATTTAAAAGTTTGTTATTTAGAACTTCAAACCACAATTCCAGTGTATTTTAAATGAAACTATAACGTTAACGGCCATTGCCAAAGCCACTCCGACATTATTAAATCACCAACTACACACAAGATCTTCAGTCCGTCACTACAAGATGAATAAATATTGACGGCGAAGGCACGTACAGAGGCTGGCTGAGAGATAAATGAGGATCTGAACAGATGAGTGGGTTTGCCGTCAGCAGCCTCATTTGGGGCAACAGTGCGTTTATTCGGGTGTTCGCTTTTACAGTAACAAACGTCAAATGGAAGCTGTAATGTTTAGAGGTCAATGTGAGGTCACCGTGTGGCATAGGCCCCCTCACCCACAAGACCCCCCGGAATACCCCGGAACTACTGGAAGTAAGGGTAACATTATATAAATAAGTAAAATAATTCCCTCCTTTCTGCTCTTAGGAATAAGATATATTGGTTAGGTTATTAGCAATTATGTTGTCATTATTCTAACACAATGTTGTTTGCTTACAATTTCAGGTATAGGACCTGTTCATCTGTTGACAAATGTTCCATTTATAAATCGCTTTGGATGAAAGCATCTCCGAAATGCTCTTTATGCAAAAGTTAACAAAAAGTGCCGTCTTACAAAGTCTGCTTGAGAATCTTTGATAACGTGCCGTTAACGCAATTACAATTTAACTGCCAACAACTGACATGGGCAGGAGGTCTGGCTGACGTTTATTTTTAAACTTCTACATGAAGCCTGTAGTCGTAGCTTTAAAGCACCATGCAGCACAATCAACTTCTCCATCCCTTGACTGACCTGCATCTCTGGTTGGTAAACAAAACAAATAGTTTAATGCTGCAGGTCAAGACTGTGATGAATCTTGAGAAGAAGCAGACAACTCTGCTATTTCCTCAGCGCAATAGAGTCCGCCCATACTTGCATTAGTCACACAGAGCCACACACACACACTTCTAGTACTGAGAATCATTTCAAGGAGGACATTGTGGCGGCGGTCACATGCTATGTTGTCATAGTGACAGCATTGACCAGGCGGCACGAGCCCATATCATTTGCGCTTCTGCAAAGAATCAAGCTTGGCTTAGCAGACCACACACCACAACATGTAGAACAAAAATCACAAGAAGAAACTGAAGCAGAAATGCCCAAACAAGGCTGAGACACTAAACACCCTCTAGTGAGAGATGACCTTCATCTCTTAGAAGACCCCTGCCCCCCCCCCCCCATGTGTGACAGGCCTGGTTATCACTGGCTAGATAACAGGAGTAGAAAAATACCTGTCCATCTCTCGACACACACACACAGACAGAGAGACACACACACACACACAGAGAGAGACACACACACACACACACACACACACAGAGAGAGACACACACACACACACACACACACAAACACACACAGAGAGACAGACACACACACACACAGGCCAAGCCAAAACAAGCACAGATTCATTAAAACAGAGGTTTAAGGGGGTCGGGCAGGCCCACAATTAACATTGGACCATCAGGCCTCTCTGGACAGTGTGATGTTCTTTCAAAATTATTTAACAATTGTATATAGTATATTGTATATCATTTCTACCCTAATGCAATATTGATGCTGGGTATGTACATTTTCATCTTAAGTCCTTATTCTACTGTAAAGTGTGTTGACACTGAGCACACTGGTCTCAGCTGATGGCTCAATGTTACAAATAACAGAACGATGGATATCACATCTGTGATTGTAGCAATTTTATAGATTAGTCAGCGTTCCTTTAATCCTACCCTAATGTGATATTCATGTATTTAACGTCCCCATATTATTGATCTATTTGGTGGCCTTTGTGCACAGACAGACAGACAGACAGACAGACAGACAGACAGACAGACAGACCTCTCAAAACAAGCCACAGAGCTAGACGCAATGTGCTCACTTCCTCTGATAGGCCTCTCTCTCACTAGCGGCCGTGTTTTCATAACCGTGCAGCTTCAAGTTCACTGCCAGCGCTTGATTTAGGCCTTTCAATCCAAACAGCTCATCTTTTTTTGTTTTGTGGGGCAGGGCCTTCTTGGAGAAGTCGAGGAAACAGGAGATCATTATCGCAGAGCTTGCCGCTGATGTCTGCCGCTCCCTGCCTGGCAGGTAGGGAGAGCTCCACATATTTATAGAAACCCTTTTGTTTTTATTTTATTATAAATCGCCGACTATTGTCACTTGAACTTCATTCTCAAAGGAAATGTAAGTGGATTAAGTGCTGCTGGAATTACCCCACTGCAAAAAAAACAGCCTATGAAAACCATGGCATGTCTGCACTTATCAGTGCAACACAGTAAATAGCAGTAAATCGTGCACACATCTTTCGCTAACATGACGTTATGAGGTGTTAAGTGTAGCGAAAGTGCAGTAAGTCTTATTATAAAAACACACATCCACTGTATTCTCGGCTCCTTCATTTGTTATGCCACGTTTAATGACTACGATCAAAAGGTTGCCTTTATTGTTGTTCTTAAGCTTTGAAAGTATTATACGTCTTGTCTCCCATAATCCTACCTATAATACATAATCTATTCAGGGGCCTCTTTCATGTTATTGCTGTTTGATTTGTGTACTGTATCGTGTAAGGTTTTTTAGACGAGAATTAAAGTACATTTACACCATGCACTTTGCATACATTTACACCATGCACTTCATGGTGTAAATGTTACTAATAAGTAACATTTTTAAAACACATTTATAAAAAAATAACATTTTTGTGTTTTGTGTGCGTGAACAAATCCAACGTCTGTGTGCCCACAGAAAGGACATACCTCTGGTGCTCATTGACCTGTATGTTAGCAATCAGCTGTCTGTCAGGGGGCGTGGAAGGGGGTCCCGAGCTGCGCCCCACTTTGATGTGACACGTGCGGCTGATTACAGGAAGTTTTAGGGAAGAGGAGCGGGCCTGGGTGGCACACGGGAACCCCCGTTAGCACGCGGGAACCCCCCGTTAGCACAGCAGGAACCCCCCGTTAGCACAGCGGGAACCCCCCGTTAGCACGCGGGAACCCCCCGTTAGCACGCGGGAACCCCCCGTTAGCACGCTAAATTAATCCCTCTCGAGTGACTGGTGTCGCAACATGTGCAATGCATTCTATGGGATGGATAATTGACTAGTATTGTACAGTATGTGCTTCAAGTAGCCCCCCCCATTAGATTCTCCCCCTTTGTAAAGTAGTCAAGAACTTTCATTTCAGAACAGGTCTTAGTTTTCAACGTTTTTCAGGTCAAGGACGTCCCTTGGCTGACAGAAACACAGCACAAGAACCCCCTATCAGATATGGTATACATTTTTTAGTTGCCCGGCCAACAGTTATGTTTAGGGCGGCCATGTATAAGCCATTTAAATAATTGACAGTATATACTGTATTTATGGCCATTTTGTATTAATGTTAATATATATTTTCTTACATTTACATTTTTGATCAAATAATTGAAGATAATAATAATATATGTAGTATCTCTGAGGTCCCGGACCCCCTGTTGAAGACCTCTGTTTTAGAGTATTGTACACACTTACACAACCCTCCAGTTCTGGGCAGTCATTATCATATGTATAGTTTCATATCAGCAGAATAAATCCCTATCCCATGTTGTTTTGATGCGAATCGAGCCAAGGCCAAATAACCGTTAAACTTTCTACTGTTTTAGATTAAAACAATTTTTTTTTTTTTTACCAATTCTCACGTGACGCTCCATAAATAGGTCAGGCATGACATCGCACCAAGTTGCCACTGGCTATTGTTCAGCAATGCGGAAAATTGCCCCCTCCGATTAGCTTGAGAATGCCAACGACACAATGTGCTACAGATGGAGCCGAGCGCGCTGGCGAGAGGAGCCACTGTCAGATCAAAAAAACCCGGTGACATCATCATGGGGTGTGTGCCCGCGACCAGGAAGTTCAACATGAGTCACGGCGTGCCGCACAGGAAGTGGGTTGGGGCCCTTCACAGGGAAGGGCGCGGGGGCCCCTAGGACACAGGCCGGCGGAGACGGGGGGGGAGGCAGCCGCTGTCTCCTGGCAACAGAGCTGCTTTTGTGCAGTCGGGAAGCTCACAAGGACACCGTCTCGTGGTTGCCGGGGCGAGGAACGGGATGACTGAAACATGAGTGTTTGGTGAGGCGGGGCTTGTGGGGGTTTGTGTGGGAGTGTGGGGACCCCCCCCCCCCCGTCCTTACAACAGCCCGTCTGGAGAGGGGCTTTTGCCTTATCGCCCATCTTCACACCAAGTGCAAGCGGAGGAGTTTGTAAAGGGTCCGTTTGTGAAGGATCAAGTGTTTGTAAAGGGGCCTTTCGTTTGTGAGGTGGCGGGAATTTGCCAAGGGCCGTTTGTGAAAGGTTGGGTGTTTGTAATGGGGCATTTGTGAAAGGTTGGGTGTTTGTAATGGGGCATTTGTGAAAGGTTGGGTGTTTGTAATGGGGCATTTGTGAAGGGATGCAGCTCAGGAGAGACAGGGGGTGGGGGCGCTGCCGACTACGGCACAGACAGAACCGGGAAGTTAAAACGAGAGTAGACACAGGGCAGCGTGAGGGGTGTTCTTCTCACTTGGGATAGATGGTGGCCATCTTGGCCGCTGCGTAGCCAGGCTTGCACACCCCCTTGCTCAGGTTGCCGTACTGGTACCGGAGCTCCACCGGCCTGCGGATGCAGCAAAGGTCAAAGGTCAGTGTGTGAAAAACACCATTAGCGATTACTACAGTGACATAAGACTACTTGAAATAAAAGCTACACATAGAAGGGGGAAAAAACCCTAGCTAAAAACAAATAAGATTACAGGGAAGCATGAGAAAGTATTGCATTTGCGAAGAGACTGCTTGAAGTAAAAACTACATTTAGAATGGGGAATTTAGCCATAGCTAAAGACATAAAATAGCTGGGAGGATGAATAATTGCTACAGTTGCGTAGAGACTGCTTGAAGTAAAAACTACATTCGGGGTCAAAGGAAGACATGAGCCCTAGCTCAGTGCCTCAGCCTGGTGGAGCCAATGAGCACAATGGTGGAGGCCTTGCTAACAGACCATCAATAACCGGCTGCATGCCACTAAACCGGTTCAAATAAACATGGGAATGCCTGACGGTGTTGGAGACGTGTCCAGCATCATACAGGGTCAGAGTGAGAAGATCATGGAGCATTATGGAGCATCGTGGGTGGAGGTATGGTGAATTAAAAATGATGATGACGGAGTAAGTATCTAGCAGCAGGTAAATATGGGTAATCGTAAGCTAGTGCTTTAGGCTAACGCCTAGCTCTGATCTATATTAAAAGCACTGGTTTTCAACATGGGGATCAGGACTTTCCAGAGGGCCACAGGATGATTTAAACATCCAGAAATTGAATTGAACAAAAAACAATTAAAATGTAAAAGTTGTATATGGATGTTTATACAGTATGTGTGTAAGTGTACGAGGCTGCGTGGGTCACGGGTTCGAAAGGTTGAGAGCCACGGACGCCATTTCTAGAACACTATGACTATATGACTATGAAAGACATTCAAGTCTTTGATGTGTGTGTTTGTCATAGCCTCACGTGTGCGTGTGTGTGCGCACACACAGCTAATTGTGCATTTACTTGTACAGCGTTTAATTCTCGCGCTGTCCTATGGGTCAAAATGACCCGGTGCACTTGCCAGTAGAGGGCAGCAACTACAACACGGACATATGACATTCCGCGGTTTGCTCCCTCTGCTGCTAGTCTGCTGAAATGCTTTAGGACAGTTAACAAGGGTTAAACAAAGCGTAGGGTGGCAGCTAATATGTTCAAATTCACCAAATATCTCCCCATGGTCTGTCAAATAGTCCATTGCATGCTGAATAATCCGGTGTTTCTACACAGCCGTGACACTATCCCAGCCTTGGCATTGTGTCCAATCTGTGACGGGGGAGGGGCAAGTTGGAGCTTCTGAGGGAGCACCTCATGGCATTGAAGGGAGAACAACGCCTTTAACAGACGCACAGACTTTAAAGACTTCAATCAATCAAGCACATGGTGTCGCTGGCTGCCCGGGCCACTCTCTCACACACGACACTGTGCTTACAGAGCGGGGGGGCAGCGTGCAGACTGACATGCCCAGCACGGGTCAGGGTGCCGATGGCAACTTGCCGTCATGGCCTGACCCAAGCCCTGCTCTGACAGCCTTTGAGTGTCAAACCAGTTCAGGCATGTGTAGTCAAACAGGCGTTGACAAGGCCCGGGTGTATTTCTGCGGACGCGGCTTTGTGCGACCTGGACACATGCTAGGGCTGCTCACGAGTATACTGCATGTGTTCTCTAACCTGACATGACAGATGGATTGTTGTCACAAGTCCATCTGGGGAGCCGTACATCGAAACTGTTTGTGAATGGCAAGTGATTGGATGAACCATCTGGTCGTTTTCGCTGTCGGCAAACCTAAGCCACGCCCGCATAGCTATAAACACAACGCTAATTGGAAAATTCAGTTGCTACTCGGACATATTCAAAATGATTCCTAGGCTTTCCAGACTGATTCTCACAGCGAAATAATCTCGCAAGGCTAGGTTTTCTCCTTTTGCGGACCCGTTGTGGCCGTATCGGCTATTTCTGCATGCAAAAGGAATTAGCGATCTTTAAAACTACATCTTTTATGTGGACAATATTGTTCATGATTCCTGAGAACAAAATTGGTGTAATTATGAGATTTGCTGGATATAAATAGTATTTATTTGCTTAGAACACTTATAAGGGAGCTTATTAAGTAATCCATTGTCATATGTAGTGCGACAATGCAGAAGTATTCCTGGGCCTCAAATTGTATCATAAGTCATGCTCGAGAGCGCTTGTTAAGAACAAAAACACATCTCCCGTCAATGCCATAGAAGCCCCTCAGAAGCCCCGTCCCCATCCTCATTGGATACACATTGCGATGGCTAGGACATGTGCGCGGTCAGCATCAACGATAAACTAGCAAAAACAATAAAACAATCGCTGACTATGCCCTTAAACGTGATAGCTCTTAACTGTGACAACTAATCGAGGAACACAGCAGCCTCGCACACGTCAAAATGTATTGGTCATGACGTGACAACAACTGTCGTCACGCGTGTCCACAGCCCCAGTGAGATAACATGTTTATTTTGAAAAAGTGAGATTAATAGGCAAAAGGTTTACATATTGTTGTTCCCACGTTGGCCAACTGACACTGCATCCCCATGTTCCAGTGCACTACTGCAAGAAAAACAGCTTTAAAATGGACTTTTCAGATTGATTAAAGGAAGAAAAAAAAAGTGTATATATA
>JAODOY010012118.1:0-28243 GCA_025399855.1 Forbesichthys papilliferus | reverse complement strand
TATATATTTATTTATATTTATACACACACACACACACACACACACACAGTCTTTCAGTACATTTCCACAACCCACAAGCAGCTTGTACACTGACATATCAATGAAAATGTCTAGCACCGTAGCCTGTTGTTGATAGGTATTATGCTAGTACCACAATGCATGAGATGACAAATAAATTGGGTACAACATAATAATACACTTACTCACAAATGTCATTGGTCGGTTTGACCAGACACGTCTTGACAAGACCCACGGCTCCGGACGTCTCCATTCTCCCCATGAACCAGTTGAAGCACGACGCCAGAAGTCCCATAATGATGATGCGATCGCCAGGTGCCATACTGAGTTCATCGGGTCCTTCGGCAATGTACTCTGCCGTGGCCAGACAGGTTCCTGTGGCTGAGATGGAACGGCCAGAGAGGATAAGAACATACAATTATGTACTTGGAGATCGAGGTTGCATGGTGTAAAAAAAAAAAAAACAACAACAGCCGACTGAACTTACCAAACTGGAGAGGGAAGTCACAGGCCGGCTTCCCGCCGCCAACTAGAATGTTCTCTGGACAGGATTTCAGAAACCATCTGTGGGCAGAAAGGATCGGGACCGCAAAGCACATAACAGATGCATTCGGGTTAAAGAGATGCTCCTCCGGAACTAACCACGGAAATTGGTCTTTATCCAATTAATCCAATCGTATCCAATAAATTACAGCATTCTCATCCAATGTGGGTTGTACAAACACACACTCTCTCTCTCTTTACATATCAATCCATCCAACCATCCCACTCACTGATAAAAGGGAACAACAGGCTCTAAGGCAGGCTTCGGTTTGGTTCCTCTTGCTCCGTCGGCCAAAGAGAGAACGGTCCAGCTCGAGCCCAGAAACGGTGGCTCGAACTGGGCTATGTCCCCCTGCTCCAGATACAGGTCCCCTCCGGAGGTGGAGCTGTCGAACATTTGGTTGGAACCACAGCTGGCAAACAGGGAGCCTGTGGTGAGAAAGCCCATCAGAACCCTGTGTGCTCTCATTGCTTCAACAGGGGAAAATACTTCTCTTTCCTTTACCAACCCTCTTGCATGAGGAAGCCATTGTACATAAACTGGAATGTGTCTTCCTGGATGGAGACTTCTATTCTCATGTGGTCGTGGTCCAAGGAGCTGAGCCAGAACTCCTGGTCAAACAGAAGACACTCCATACACTGGTTCAGAAAGCCTGAACACAAGGAGGACACGTCAGGAAAGAAGAAGAGAAGGGCGTTTTGTCATTAGCATAAATGTATGTTAGCAGCACAGGTGGATTTAATACCCATGCTGAATGTTATTGACACAGAAAGGCTGCATTGCTATATTGTGCAAGCTACCATTGGTTTGCCAACAAGTGTGACTTGTAGGCTGGAGCAGCTTTTGTAAAGCTACCAATCGATCAAAATACAGAATACGTCCTCTAGAATAACTGCCAAAAACTCACATGTCAATACACAAGAGTCGTGCAGTTTGCAGTAAATCTTGCATGACATACCTATTGTGTAATAGGTGGTGAACCTCCAGATTTCCTCAAATGTTCTGAACGTCACAAATATGGCGTTTTCTTCACTGCTGACGGAGACGAGATGAGTTGACAACTCCTACAGAGAAAGAGATTGACAAAGTGCAAAAGGTCAAATTATACTAAAACCACACTAATACTACTACTAAAACCTTAAAAACGTAAACCCTTACTAATACAGTCGATGATTCTCTACAGAAACAAGATATTCATTTGATTTAAAAAAACAATTTAGTAGGCTTGAAACTGTGACATATTTGTAAACATAATAGATTTATTTTTATTTTTATTTATTCATATATATTATATACAGTATACGTGCACACACAGTATCACATCGGTTTCGGATGTGTTCATACATGAATGTGTATATGTGCGTGAGTGCAAGTGTGTGTGTATGTATGTGTGTGTCTATACCATGAACAGACTGTTAACCTCCGCACTGTCGGCCTGCATAATGCGGAGCTTCCCTCTGAGGACTTCCTGCAGGTCCTCATCTCCAGGAAGTTTGTCAGGACCCTCCACCATGGTCAGCAACAAGGGCAACGCTGAAGAAGTGTTAGCAAGCTCAAGTTGCTTAAATAACTAAACCCTTTCAAGGTAATTTAGGATAAATGTTATATACCAAGAATCACCTGGATCAAATTGTTCACTTATTAAAATACTGTATGTGGGAAATGTGTTCTATGAAATCAGAATTATGGTTTATAAAAGTTGCCCGTGGAAACAATCCCTTTAGTTAATGTTTGTTGAAATGGGTTTTTTATTTGCTTTTGTTGTAAAAACACACGTTCAATGTAAGTAGGCTATAATTTTCTTTATACCGTGTGTTCTAATATCCAGTCACATTTAAAATAGCATAGGTCTACTAGGCCCAGACTTCCCCTTAAACAAAGGATCATTTGTAACGGCTTGTTATTCCTCAAATGCAATGTTTTATCATCCTTTAAAGTCACATTTCAAGTTCAGTGACACGGAGGTATTTTGCCAACAGTGCAAGACAATGTTACTGCCAACCGCAGCCAGTAAGATTAATCAATGACAGTCCTCACAAAGGTCCAATGTGTAAAACTGTGTTCAAATGCACTCACATGATTTTTGTTCTGTTAGGCAGGGCAGTATGACAGTGCTTATCTTTTCCATGTTTATCCTTAGAGTGCATTGTGGTTAGTAAGTACATATAACTGCCAAATATGTCAGTCTAACAACATTTCTCTAAAACTTGCCCTAACATGAAAGCACTGAGAAGAATGCTCTCTTCAAAACTGCCAAAACAACTTAGCCAACATTATGAAGTTTGTTTTGACAACATGCAGAAATTAATTATGTTATGATATAGAAGGGCATCTGAAAACATTTTCATATAATCCTGAACCAGCAAAGAGACAATAATATAATTTCCCTCAGAACTCTGTGGTTGGAACTGTCATTAGATATCATCCTCTTTTATTGAGCAACAGTTATGTTTCAAATGAGACTGTGTTGTAGTATTGAAAGTAGTACACCTGTGGTTCACAACACATTTCCTTTGGATATAGCAAGCGACATCAGCTTTGTATTTACAGAGATTTGAGAACATTTACAATTAAAACAGCATTCTGAAAGACATATATAGTAGTAGTTAGAGCAGCAAACTCCCTCCAGTCAAAAAGCAGGCATACTGTACATAATCTGCAGGTTAGATACATTTTCTTCAAGAATTACCTGTTGGGGAAGTGTCCTCATTGCCTGACAAAGTTCTCCTCAGGCTGGAAGCATCTCTGGAGAGGCCATGCTCTGAGATAAAGGACAGTCATGGCAACAAGCACTTCAACACAATGTATTAGACTTGGATACCATCCAATAGGCTACATTCAAAGAGTCTTGACTTTATAATAAGGTAACTGTTTTATGTTGACTGACTGCATGTTCTTGTGTAACAACCTGTTGTTTTTCAGTCTGTTCCCCAATTTTACCGGAAAACAGGGTGAAAATATGCACACTGACCAAAACAGTGAATTACACTGATCTTCTTTATATTGTGCTGCATCATGTCAAACCCGTACGATTAACGAAATGTAGCGTATAGGCTAATTCATAACTTTACTACATTGGTATTTTAGAGCATTTGACTACCTACCTGTTCTCTTATGACTATTTGAAGTTCCAGATCTCTTCATCACCGGGTCATGATATTGCTTCTGGTCATAATGCAGTTCTCTAAAGTTCCTATTAGATGAAACTCGATGGGCCACTGACCCAGTCTCTTGGTCGCTTACTGCAGCCATCGTTGATCAAATAAAGTGCTCGCCAGTCCGGTACAGTCTAGGTCGCATCACGCGCTGTGTAGCGTGGAATGCGCAATAGCCAAAGTTGTTAAGCGCAGCGGAAGGGCGCAGTGATAAATGCGGAGAAAATAAAATAAAATAAACTTCGTGTGTCACGCAAAACGACATTGGCCTGTTTTATACATTTAGAGCAATATTGACCAAACACTGCGTTGTGTTGGAATCTGTTTGGTTAACACAACAATGATTCTGGCGGCTGTGTGTAAACAACTGCTTTCAGTTACGCCTGGTTTAGTTAATTATAAATGAACGTTGTTCCGTTTCTATAGCCAAAAAGAAGGCGACATGCTTTCTAAAGTATACTTAATTTTTCCAAGTCCATTCAGGTTGTATTAAGCTACAGCTAAAAGCTATACTCCCTCTTGTGTGACAGGAGCTGTCAATCAGTGCCACGCTACGACTAAACCGGTCTGTCAGCGTCACCATTGTCTTTTGCCCTACATTATACAAATCCCAGGAAAGGACTCAGCATTTCCTTTCCTCTTCTGCAATGTGCATAGCCGCTCAGAGTCAACGACTGCGGGAGTATAGCCTACTAGGCTGTTGCTAGTGCCATCATAATAATGCACAGATGCCACATTTAAGTAACCATATGCATCGGAGTTATATAAATGAAAATCAATGTATTTGTTAATACCGTCGATTGTCGGTGTAATATGAACTGCATGATTTTCTTTGTTTCTTGAATCGACTAGATATATTTGCAGGGTTTGGCCACAAGGTGGTATAATTCCCCACAAATAAAAAACATTTGCACAAACAACATTGTTAAAGATTTGCTTTTCAGTTAAATCAGTTTGTAAGAGAATAATAAAAAAAGCTAAATAACTTTAAACTAATCTATCAGTTGAATAGCAATTGTATTAAAAATGCATGTTTCCTTATTCACTATTACATTTAATCAGTGGCAGTAGATGCTAGTTATTTACTGAAATATTATAACCCTTTTCAGTAACTAGTAGTGTAACAAATTACCATTTCCAAAACAGTAATAATATTAATGGTTGGGTAGATCACTTTTTAAATGTAATCCACAGTTACTAGTTACCAGACTAAAATTATATTCAGTAACGTAATTTTTGGATTACCTAAATTTAGTAACATACTGATTACTTTCCATTACTTTTAGATTACTTCACGCTTAAACATTGTTCTTTGAAATGTCATCCAACGCAATTTACAAAAATCTTTCTATTTTTTTGACCGTTCATGTGTTCATGTTGCTCAGGAGATCATATTAAAGTAGGCATTTGAGTCAAGTATTGATTGATGTCAATAAGAGCACATTCAATTGTTTTATGCATTTTTCTTATGCAAACTTCCCTTTAATATTTGAAAATAGTCTTAGAAGTAATCATCTCATTTTTTAAACATACCTGTAATCAGACTACTATTTTAGCTGGTAACTGTATTGCATTAAAGTTACTGTTTAATCATAATCAGATTACAAGTAACTGATTACATGTAGTCAGTTACTCCCAAACCCTGATAATATTACAATTACTAATGTAAGTAATGCTGTATTACAACAAGATAATTACAACAAGATTCCTGAAGCTGTCAGACCTTTACTCAACACGGAAGATGAATTCATTTCCATTTACATCTGGAAACAATTGTGAGACCCTGATTAGATGCACAATATCTGATTGCCAGATCATAACAAGTTGGTTTTTTTCTCTCGTTACATTTCCACCCATTTACAGTATGTGTTGTACAGTAGGATATTCCACCACAGGTTAAAACTTCTACATATATTGGCTGGAGCTGTGGTCTGTTCAGTCCAATAAATAAGAAAAAGGGTATTAATAAAAGTTGTAATAATCATTTTTTCTGAAAATGTCCTCATTGTTACTATGATTTGATAGAAGTCTTTCATAGGCTATTTTTAACAAGTAGGCTATTAAATGTATCAATTGGCTAGTGATTTTTGGTCATGTATTTGGCCAATTGTATTTTGTGTTAAACACGTATTTGACATCTCACTGAGTATTCTCTCTGGCTTAACTATGGACTCAATATATTTTGGAGTGCTACAGCATGTAGAGAACACAAACTGATAGCAAACTGGTAACCCATATGAGTTGAGTTCAATGTGGAATGTTCTAAATTGGTGCCTTGTCAATAACATAACTCCTGTACAAACAGTAAGATAAGTAGTGTACCTGATATGAACTAAGGACAATAAAGTTCAAAGACAAAAATATGCAACTTTAATTCTACTCAAATCACACTAAAGAAAGGACACTGAGAGGTGGCTGGGCTTAGGTCAGTCATTACATTTTAGACTTGCCTTTGATAGAGATAGAGATATAGAGAGAGGTTTGCTTGCTCCAATGTATCATTATCTAAGAAACTTTCCACAAATTGAAATCTGGATTAACATTTTTGTGCTATTAAGCATGTTAAGCTTTTTTCTTGGCAGTTGCCATATTTCAGCATAGTATCGGAGCTCCATTGATAATAGCTTTTTATAGTTGTTATGCACGCGCACAAGTCTTCCATCTCAGAGTGGGTCACCTCAGAGTTCAGAGTTAGTTTCAGAGTTTGTTAAACCTGCTTGCTGAAATAGGGCCCTGGGTTGAGAGGCTGTCATGTTTTCATTTTGCATTTTGGCTGATTGTTGTCCTAAGGTTAATTATTCCAATAGTGGATTAAATTCTAAAATTAGATGGTTGTCTGTCATTTTTTGGAAGAGGCAAGGCAGGGTAGTGAAAGTAATATAGTAATGTAACTGTAACTAAACACTTTTAATACCCAGTAAGTAAAGTAAAATTATTATTTTTTAAATTAGTTATAAGTACATTGTAATTAATAATTCCTGTGTAACTTACCAAATGTATTTAAGTGAATTTGCTAATTGCCATACAGTTTGTAGAAAGCAAGGAAATTAGGTTTACTGCAGAACATAAATGTTTTTTATTGAACTTCTCAAGCAAAATACTTTTAGTCCAAATTAATTAATTGTGTGATTAAAAGCAATAAATATTTTGTTTTTCCTTCATATGAAGAAATTAGATCCTTTGTTGAAAATATAAAATAAAATAATCAAAAAATAAACAGTCCTAGGTCTTAAATTGTGTAAAGCAGTTGCATATTTGTGCTTCAATCCCATAACATGCTATCACGCATTAAATGGTTCTTTGTCCGTTTCGGTCACGTTCACATTTGTGTTTCCCGCCTCCTGCTCCGGTGTGGTGGCGGTGTGGGCCTTTGCAGTGTCACTGTCCGAGTCGCTGTCGTGACAATCGTGGCTCTCTGGGCCCACAGGCACCGCCCCCTTCCTCTGAGGCAGCACGGTGAAGAAGGCCTCTTGCCAGTCACCCTTTTCTAAAAACGTTATCATGATCTCAAACACTACGAGAGAGAGAGAGAGAGAGAGTGGTGTTTGCAAAGTCAACCCTATAAAAAGCTGCTCAGCCTTTGTGTTGACCCTTGAACACAAAAATAATCTGTCCATATCTTGCAGCTCACACATAAGATAATTATAATTATATTATTATATTATAATTAGATTAATGATTAATACAAAAACAAAGATGAAAATGAAGGCCTACTTTGTGATAGAATAAACAAAAAAAAAAGATTTTCCAATATTAATATTGAATCTTTATCTTAAAACTGTCCTCCCTCCCATCCGATCCCCGCTTTGGGAGCCCCTGGCCGACGACATGATCAAAACCAGACAGAGCTGGTGAAGTGCTCACCGTGGTTTACCGCCAGCACTTTGCGGCTGTTCATCTTGACAAAGCTGCTCAAGGGGAGCTGTGCGTGGTCAACGCCCAGCTCCTTGGCCTTGTCAAACGTCAGCCCCTACGGACGGAGAGGGAGGGGTTAACACCAGCCAGGTCAACACACTCAGACTGAAGCAAGAGAGCTCATCAATGCTGTAACAACATGGATCCCAAGCGAAGGAGCTTAGCAATACAGGTGTGTTCATGCATCAGAGGGTGTGCCACCGACAACACATGTCTACATTGTGAAGACAGGCGATGCAACATTGTACATGGCTTTAGGGGGAGGAGTAGAGAATGGCGTGGCCAAACCCTCAGCACTCTGGCCTCAAATCACAAAAACTATATTTTTGTTGCACTTCTTAATGCACAGGGGACATGGACATCAAGGAAAGTGCCTTTAATCATTAAAAGGTAGTACTATTATAACTTCATTATAATTTAAAATAATAAAGTAATACATTAAACAGCAAATAGTCCCACATAGGTGGATTCCAAGCAGGGAGATGAGAGAAAACAACGTTAAAAGTATTTCCCTGCAGGTGTAACACCTATACATCCATCCACTGCATTGGAAAACAAGGCGATTATGCCCAGCGATGCATAATAAGGGGTGGGCCCACACCGACCTTGTAGTGGTTGTGGTCCACAAGGCCCCCTATTACGTAAGCCTTGCTCTGGTCCAGCTCCGTCAGCACATTGGGGGAGTCAGAGGTCAGGTACACCAGCTCCTCCTTAGCCAGGAGGTCTTTGAAATGCTCCGTCTTAATGGTAATGTCCTGCATGGAATGGGATCAAGTCAACTACATACAGAACACACACACACACAAGCTGTGAAGATTAGCCTCGCAAGACCATCCTGATCTTGCAAGCTTCAGTTTGACTTTTCCTCAAGAGTCAATCTGGAGAGCTTGGACACCGTATTGTGTTTCAGGCCGGTAAACCTAGCGTGTGGCCAATCAGCGTACTGTTAGCTACGATCGTGGCGTAGGTGTGACGAAGGCAACTTGATGGCGGGTCCTACAGAGGTTAACGTAGGTGATGATGCAATAAAGCATTAGCTTTATTAGAATGTATTTTAAAAAACAAAAGCTTTTTTCAATATAAAATGTGTTTCATTCTTCTCCTGACTTTCCTACTGCAAGACTGGAGAACAACGGTTCACAGATCCAACCAATCACCTGCGAGTATCTATTGAAATGCCTGGCCTTTTAAAACATTTCCAAAGGACATAACCCAGATGGATGTGTAACAGACAGTCCATCTGGCATATAAGGTTAGATGAAGATTCACCCAGGTCTGACTTTCATCAGGGAGGCCAAAATACAGTAAAGTAGGCTTACCTTCCAGTTCACCCACCCTTTATCGTTGTCATCCATGTTCTTTTTCAACTGTCCCCCAAGACTTGTCACGTAAAGCTGGCAAAGGGAGATGAGCCTCAGGAAACACTCAACTGACATAACAACTAAAAAACGTTGACTAACCTGCACTGGATGCACAGCACGTCTGTTCTCCGCATAACAACGCTGGATCTGTTTGTGAAGCTTTCGGATATCCTGGAAATAAGACAGCATGTTATGGATTCATCCCAGTTTACAAGTGGATTTCAACAGATCTGTCTATCTACCAAAATACATTAAAAGTGTACTGTAGTACAAAGAATTATCCCATCAGTTAAACAGTCTTTACCTTAAGAACCATCAGATCGTCAAAGCTACAATCCACCACCAGCTTTAATGAGCTTGGGACAACTTCTTTACGCAGACGTTTCCTGCTGTTTGCGGACTCATCTTCGCCCTGAGTCTGTTTATCCAAGCGTCGTTGCAGCTTCTTTTCCTTTCGCCTTTGCCTATAACAGCAGCACCCAGAGCATATGACATGAAACTGTAGAGGGGCTGATGCCCTCTACTGTATGAGTCAAATTAATCAAATAGATGGTGGAATGACTGATAAAAAATAATGGATTTAGAGCAAACCGGTTTAGAGTAACTTACTTTCTAAGTTCCCTCTGGTCCTCCCATTTTTGATGTTTCAATCGCTTCTTTATTTGCCGTTTAGAGAGGGGCTGAGCTCCTTCTGGTGTTTCTCCAGTGTGCGCCTCATCCTCCTGGCCGTTACTATCCCGGTGTAATTCTGGCTCCTCAAGGGAACGTTTCGCAGCTTCTAAAGTATCATTATTGTCATTTTCCCGGTGTAATTCTGGCTCCCCAAGGGAACGTTTCGCAGCTCCTAAAGTATCATTATTGTCATTTTCCCGGTGTAATTCTGGCTCCCCAAGGGAACGTTTCGCAGCTCCTAAAGTGTCATTATTGTCATTTTCCCAGTGTAATTCTGGCTCCTCAAGGGAACGTTTCGCAGCTTCTAAAGTGTCATTAGACATTTGTAGGAATGATAAACAGCTACTCCACACGAGTCAAATCTAATGTCAAGCATCAGAGGCTGTCTAGAGGTAAGTCTTGTTACTGTTACATTACGAACAACGATGGCTATATGGTGCAAGACAGCGTGTTATCAACAAGGTAAATGTGAACGTGTATCGCGCGGTGACATTCACAACACGAGCACTTTAGGTTATTTCACTAATTGTTTAACATTTCCACATGTAACAATGGCGCTTAAATGTCGTCATCAAACTGCGCATGTGTTGTTTTATTTTCACAAGACATTACCGTCGTTAATGTACATTACTGCCACCTACTGGACAGGAGCCAATACAGTATGACCACAACTCTACATAGTACGGAGCCCCATAAGGGTAATTTTCCACGGTGGAAGAAAACTATTCTAATAAATCTATTTTTGATCAACTGTGCTTTAAGTGCGCACTGTAAGACTATGGAGAGCATGTGTTGATACTCTATTATTATAATATTATAACATCTTTATTTAAGATTTCCACGGCAGAAAATCTCAAACCAACAGCTTGCTCTCTCAATGCTCCAATTACACATTCACTTTACAACTATTAACTCTGTGAGCACTGAGCATATTAAGAGTATGGGGACCATGCTTTTCTACTCTATTATTATAAAATCGTTATTTAAGATGTCAGGGTTACAGTACAGAGAATAACTTCAAATGGCAGGTTTCCTAGCCTTGCAAAACCAAACTGCTCTCATAAACTCAATTTCAATAACCCAAACTAGGCGGTCAGATTGGATCTTGCAAGATCAGAGTGGTCCCTGACTCCCTAAGGTTCCCATTCAACCTACTGGCCAAGTGGTGCAAAACTTGGTGTGAATTGAAATAACCGCCATACTATTCCAAATTATTTATGGATAAAATGTTGTAGGCCTATTTGATTATGATGGTGGGGTAAACTTCATTCATTGTATGAATACAGTATGCACCCATTAGCTGTTTGGCTATAGCTGCACCTCTCTCTCTATCTCACTCTGGCCGTGTGTGTGTGTGTGTGTGTGTGTGTGTGTGTGTGTGTGTGTGTGTGAGGGGGGAGGGCGGGCAGCTATAGCAACATTAATTGGCCCTTGTATAGGAACCTGCATCAATCATCAGGATACATTGGCTGGCAGCCAAGAGGAGCCATTAATCACGTTCTTTTAGTGTAGATTCCAGGTTGTACAGTGTTAAGCTGTGTTTGAGTTAGTGCATTCTCAGTGCAGCGTGATTGACAGCACAACATTAATACCAGGTAGGTAGGGAAAGGCCATGGGAATATGCCATACAGTACGTGCATGTAAGGATTCTTCTGACTGCATGTATTACATTACATTTAACATAGTTAAACTCTACAGACTTTCTAGTTCATAGCAATTACTGGAAAGAAAACTGATTATAATTATTCCTTAATGTGTATTAAACAGCATTTAAGTATTTAAGAAGCATTTTAACCTCTTACAGTAATACGTCATTGCATGCCCTTAACAATATAATTATTGGTAATACTATTGCTAAGTTACATCTCCCTCAGTATCCACAAAAATAGGTTATAGTGTTCAGCCATGACACATTAAAGTATATGCGTGATTATTTGACAGGAGGCGTTAAATGTCACTAGTCCTTTCGCTATATCTAGCTGTCTAGGCAGGTGGTCTACTGAAACACTAATAGTGAGGCACCTTTAGCCTTTAGGGCAGTGGTGCTACAGAAACAGGCTAAAGGGTATTGGCTTGAGGTTTCAGTCAGGTTGCTCTCAATCTGAGCACACAACTTGTATCAAAGCTATGCTTGTGCAGCTGCATATCATTATGACAAAAATAAATTAACCAAATTAAGAAAATTCAATAAGACAAATACTGTTATGTCAAAGGGTATCGTATTTATTTAAATTTCAAAAAACACACATTCCTATTATACCAGTATGTATATATAACAGAGATTTTACATTTCTGTTGTCAGTTAAAATAATTGTCTTTTTGTAAAGCACAACTCTGTACATTATAACAAGCATTCATTAAAAAAAAACATAACATTTACATTCTTTCTAAGATATTGTTTTAACATCATACTGAAGCCATCTCTGCTTCTATCACTTTATCCCAAATGTCTGAAAATGTGAAATCTCTGCTTTGTCGTAACTTTGTTCTTTCTAATCAACCTTCCCAAACTTAGCTGTTTGTTTACTCGTGTTTTTAAAACCACTTCACCCTAATTGATCAGAAACTTCAAAATAATTTCCAATCAAACCATTGTATCAGAAAAATGGTTCAGCTACATTCTCTGTGAAGGGTTGAGATCACAACCTTTTTTCTTCTAGGATTCCTGGCTGTAAGCACCAAACTATATATGTATTAACTGTGACCAGGAAAAAAACAAATACACAAATTCTCATTTTGTTTGCATTTTTCCTTTAAAGTGTGTCTAATGACCACAGCATTCAAGAAATATTGTATATGAATATGTTATCATATTGTTAGCTTCTCTCCAGAGGCTACTGTAAAACATACTGTATGCACTGAATGCAACAGCGAAGTGTTGTTGCCATGCTACATTTGAACATGTTTATCAGTCAGAAGGTAAACAGGAATGATCTATGATATGTGACCAACTTGCATGTACGTTTATTTATGCCTGTCTTAAGGCGTTTGTTCAAACACAACATGGTGTCTACAAAAAAAAGAAAAAAATGTTGATCAATTTAATATTAATTACTGACATTTAGCATTGTTGTTCTTATATAACACGTTGTTAAGTATTAGCATAACTTAACAAGTAGCTGTAAGATGCTGATCCAAAAGGAGTTATTGTGACATTTGAAAGGGTTTAGGTAAAAAACATTATTAATTTTACTGTACGTAGACACTGTACTTAATTTCTATCTACTGCTAACAGAATCAGGTCGTACAAAACTAAAAAACATTCTGTACATATTTTGTAGAAAACATAACATTTACTTAATTTAATTTAATATAATCAAACTTTACAAGTAGAGAAGAGGCCTAATTTCATGAACCAATCCAAATGAACCATCAACGACACGATGAAGAGATCACATTTCCCTCAAATGTCTGCCCTGTTGGAAGACATAAAGTTGGAAGAAATAAAACACACGCTAAGAACTTGCGATCACTAGCTGAATCAATGATAGGCTATACATTATGTCTTAATGTATAGCCTATCTTAAAGGTATTAAGGCCTACCCAAGCTTACTGTTATTAATATTTTTTTACACCTCAACTGTCCACAAAAAGGCCTTTGAGTGTAGCGGGGAGGCGGGGGACATTGATTTAACTAAACCAATGTCAATCTAGGGTTTTCTGTCCTTTATCTTCCTCTTCTTAATTTTTTTTTACAGTTATAAAGTATGTTTGACGGTGTGCTAGTATCATTCCAACTTCAATTTGAGAAGGGGAACTCCAAATCTTAGCAGTGCAGCTGAGGCTGGTATGTGGCACAATGTCTTTATGTAGGCTAACTGCTGAGCAGTGGCCATGTGAAACTGGTTTCTCACTGCATGTGTCCTATAAAAAGGTTACCCCTGTGCCGCCTCGTGCTAGCACAGGGGTAAGCACGGCTCTTGATATCCAGCAGCAGCTGAGGGCTCTTGGTGTGTCTCCATAACAAATTGTCTTGCCTGACTATTTGGACCGAGGCAGCGCTCTTCCCCTTGCCTGAACCCTCATAATCTCAACACCACATTGCCTGGCTACACTATCTCCTGTCAGCAATGTTAGCAGTGAATGTTTCTGGTACGCTATCAGAATTCAGAGAACAAACCTTGTTCACCCGTAGCACCTACTTGGCAAAGTTTAAAGTGGCTTGGCAAAGTTTCAATTGTAAGTGGATAATGTTGCTAGCAATAGCCGCAAATTGTACAGGTATAGCTAGTGGCGGCAAATAACAGTTAAAAACACCTAAGGGCTCTCGTATTCTTCTATTTATTATTCTGTTTGTGTAATGTAGGTCTGGGAATATCAAGAGTAATAGTAATAGCAATGAAGATACTTTTGCAGTTACAGTTGGTTTAAAAAGAACAATGAATGTTAAATATGATGGTGGAGGATACCATGGAGGTATACTTACACAACCCGGTGTGTCTGCAGTTCACCTGTGCTCCACCACAAAGCTCATCGTGGTCCCGTCAAAAGACGGCGGTGCGATGATACGGGGCCCCTGCTGGGACGTGATGCTGATGACAGGCCTGTTGCCGGCGGCGCCCTGCTGCGGAGCCCTGCCAGTCGGGACATGGTGCTGCCCCCCCTTGTAGCTAGCCTGGGACATGGAGAGACCCTTCCCCGTCGCCATGTAGAAGGGACTCTCCATGTAGAAGCCCTCGGTACGCTGGGCGGATACCTTCTCCCCGCTCTCAGCGTCTGACAGCTGGGATTGGGCGAGGGTTCTCGTCGGGACCACCGGGGACGTCGTCATGAACCCTGGGTAGATCACGTAGGTGTGTCCGTACGCGGCGGGGCTCAGCGCCAGCGGGGAGATGGGCACGGGCATCTGCATGGGCAGGGACGTGACGGGAGTTGGTGGCATGGGCACGTCCACGTACTGGCCCGTCTCGGGGTCGAACAGGCGCCTGGTGGCGGGCTGCACGGGGGTGTCCACCAGGTAGTAGCTCCCCGTAGAAGGGTCTAGCAGCATCTTCCTCTGGGTGGGCTGCAAGTGCTCCAGGGCGGGGCCGGGGGTAACAGCCGGGGAGAAGCAGTACATCTGCGGTGGCTGGGGGGCCGACACAGCCCGGGGCATCGAGTGGTAGATGGTCGCCGCCACTGGGATTTCCGGGGAGCGCGTTTCCATAACCACGTTGCATTTCGACGACGGGCTGCTTTCCCGAGCCCGGGGGCCGCCAGCGGAGGGAGTCTGCTGGGGACTACCTGGCTGAGATCTGGCTCTGGCAGCGGTAGATGCATAAGAGGTCCGCTCGGCTTGGGCCGCCTGCCTGTTGTTGTTGCTGCTGCTGCTGGCTTGGCACCTTTCGGGAAAGGCCAGGTAGTTCTCCGAGCTCTCTGCCTCGACGCCGTAGCTCTCCGTGAACGCTGGCCTTAGCTGCTGCTGCTTGGGTTGAGCGCGAGCGCTTCTGAGCGTCTCGGGCGCTTTGGTGGACCGGGGTACAAAGCCGCTGTTCGGCGCGTGGTGCGCGTTGGTGCTCGGCTGGATCGTCTTCGTGTGGGCGAACGCATTTCTGGTGCCCATGGGGCTGGAGCGCGGGAGGGGCTTGGCGCCGAGCCGCCCCTCACGGCCGTCGGGGGTGTCTTTATCATTTCTCCTGGACACGGAGGTTGCTGTCACCACTGGAGGCGTGATTGGATAAGAGTCCCTGCCTAGAGGCTTGTCCATGCTGGATGTTGGCAGGGCGTTGGACCAATGACCGCCCACCGCCACCTCCTCATCATCTGGGTCTCCTTGCTCCTTACGGGAGATCAAGGAAAGACCCTGGCTGTCTGTCAAAGGCCGGGATTTGCTCTTCCTCTTCCATTCGTTTTGATCAAAAACATAAAGTTGTTCCATGGTTTTTACAGCAGCTTTGAGTTTCTCCAATGGTCCCTGATTGGCTACACTGGATTCAGCATTCTTATCTGTGCCATCAGCTATTCTTTCCTGCCACCGAGAAGCTGTGGTAGCCTCAGTTCTTAACCGCATGCCCCCCTCATAAGAATCCTTATTTGATGTTGCAATTGCCCCCCTCCTCTGGAGTAATGCAGAGTCCCCTTTGGCGCCCTCTGGAGACGTTCTGTCTATCTCAAACGGGTCGTCGTCAAGCCCTCGTTTCGAGGTGTCGATTACATTTTCAGATTGCTTTCCATTACCATTAGTATTCACAGACTGACATGTTATAACGATCGGGGAGACAGATAAAGGATTTCGATTGGACACTTGCTTTTTTTGCTCTAAGTAGGGGTCGGAAGTTGCGTAACAGGATTTGTTGTCATTATTGTCCAGAGAAACAAAGTGATAGGAACTTTTCACCAATTTACGCACATCCCTTACTTGGTGTATGGGCGTTTGCAGTTTCCCCTTATTATCACGTATGTCCCGAACCATGAATTGTGGAACTTTATCTGAATACTCACCCTTCAACGCCGAAGAGAGCGCATGGCACCTGAAGTCATCTGTTCTTATCAGACTGGGTGCTTTGCAGCCCAAATTGGGAGGCCGGCGTGCAGAAGCTCCACATGGCTGCTGTTTATTGTCTTTGACCCTCCTTAAGTTAATTTTGATTTCCGGTGATTTGGATTTAGATGTCATGACACCTCGACAGTCTGGGACGTACAAGGTGTTATTGGTGCCCGACTCCGCGACTTCTCCCACACCATGATCCGCGGGAGCGCATAAGCAAGAATTAATTTCTCCGTCATTGGACAGCAGTTGGATACTTGGCACAAACAAGTGGGACATTTTAGTGAGCGTACTATTGCCTGAATCGAAATACAGGTCCCCTTGTGCTGGGTTGTCTTCAGATACAGCCACGTTCCTCTCCGGTGTTTTATCGTTTTTGTGTTCCTTTTGAAACTCTAGCTCGCCGTCCCTCCACGATCTGAATGCGCTATTTTGGCTGCGACGCAGCGTGCTATTGCACGCCTGGAATTCTCCTTT
Source organism: Forbesichthys papilliferus (assembly GCA_025399855.1). NCBI lineage: Eukaryota > Metazoa > Chordata > Actinopteri > Percopsiformes > Amblyopsidae > Forbesichthys > Forbesichthys papilliferus. The sequence goes on along the minus strand of JAODOY010012118.1, from coordinate 11,635 downwards.
TTTAGTGTTGATTCCAGCTTCATTTGTCGATTCTAAATTGGTTTCCCGTGCACGCGTTAAAATGTCTCGTCTCCGACTGTCACTCTTAGTGTCGCATGAACCACTGTCCACAATATCGCCCAACTCATCCAAACAAACAATAGTCGTGTCCGAACTGGCCTCGGAAAACGAGTCCTGTCTCTGCAATTCCATGTTCTCCCTAGGAGGCCTTTCCCTGCGTGGGTCGCCGTCCCGGTGGGCGAAACACTGCGACGGGGCATGACGCGGTTCAAAGATCTCCCCCCTTTCCATTTTGCGCTCCTGTTCAAATTGCATTTTCTTTGAGATTACATTTTTAATCAGGCTCGACGCGAATACGGCTTTCCTGTGTGTGCCATCCATGGCGTCCCCTGCATTACAGGGCATCTGGCTGACCGCGCGCCTCTGGCTGCTCGGCAAGGTGCGAGTAACTTTATCCGCGGAACATGATCCCGCCGCGTTTTGCGCTAATTTCAAGCGCCTCTCCCCCTCGGCCACTCTCGACTGCAGGTTGCAGCTGAAATTCAGTGTTTCCCTCAGTGTGATGACTCCTTGGCTGAACTTCCCCATAATTTCAAATCTCTTAGTGGAGGACGGTGTACTGTTGGGGTTTTTATTTAAAGTGATTATCTTACTTGGGGGCGCCTTAATACTTGCCAGAGCCATGCTTTTACAACCTTTATTGTCAACACCTTTGGCGATCTCAAATGATGACGCTGCGTTTTTGTGGGACACCCTGCTTTTGTCTAGCCCAACGCGGCCATATTTGAGGTCAACGAAGGTCGACCACCTGTTAATTCCCAGCCCGCGCTCGGATGCCGAGGACTCACTCGAGGTGCTGATATTAATGGCGTCAAAATACGGGTAGGCCAAGCTCTTGAACGTCCTGGCTGTCAAGTTACGCACCTCCTTGTCGGCGTCGTCCAGCTCGCTGAATGCGCTGGACGTGCTGCTCGAGTGCCCGTTTAACTTCTTCCCCTTTGTTTTGGTGCCAAAGTGCACGCGCCCGGGCACGGCGATGAAGCACTTCGCGCGGTCACAGAATGCTTTCCCGTCGGCTCCTCTCAAAACATAGCGACTCGTGTCTCCGGACCGCCTGGCATGACAAAGTATGTTTTCCTTTTCTTGGATGTTGCCATGGTCATTTATAGCTCGGGAAGTGGTTTTGATTGACAGGTGGATCTGCCCCGTGGTGTTTTGGGTCTTTGGCAGACTTTCATCTGAGCTCTTGGCCGGGTCGCACGGATCGCTTTTCTGCAGAGTGCTGACGGCTGCGCCGGTATTAGAACAAGGCCCCCTCTCCCCTCTCCCGGCGACCGGAGCTCCGTCGCCGTCAAAACAGGCGTAATCGACAAACGTGTAAGCCCTATTATCGTCTTCGATCTCCCAGGAGCTCTGGCCTAACTCACAATCCCCCTCGTGATCCGAAAGCTCAGTGAGCTGGATCTCGTGGGTGGTAATGTAATGGGACTCGTCTTGCGTGGCGCATGGGACGCAGTTGTCGGGAATCACCAAACTCACATCATTATCATCAACACCATCGTCGTCGTCATAATCCTCCGACACGTCAGTGTATCGTGGCTCTTCGTCGTTGGGTGGGTTCGTGGGATATTGCTTTTTTGATAGGCTTGGTGTAGATTGGGTCTGGCTTTTGTTAACGTCTTTGGGGTCGAGGGGACCCTCTGAAATGTTAACAAGCGCGGAGGGTTCAAAGGATCGCACCGTGTTATCCTCCCCTGTTGTTGTCTTGTTACCGGAGGGTTTCGGCGCTGTTTCGTTATTATTATGGCCCCCGTCTGTTAAGCGCGGTGGTCTCATGCCACTCTTATTCTTTAACACATTCTGTTGGACTCCGTCACCAATCAATGACACTTTCGCGGTTTTCAGAAAGTCCAAATCCACGTAATTGGCCTCACATGACCTCCCCGGGGAATCCTTGCTGGTGTTTCCGGGTTTCTGGAGAAAATCCGTGTTCTTTTGGAGAGCTGGTGAAGTCACTGGTCTGGTCTTCATCGCTGTCCCGAAGCCTTTAAGCGTAGAACTGACATCCGACAGAAAAAAGCATGAGATGGAGCCCCCCAGGGTTGCTTGCGAAACTCAAAGTTTCCTAAAGATACCCGGGTGAACTGTGGAGAGGATGTGGCGTGTTGAGCGCAAATCCCGCGCTGGGAATCAAGTATTGCCCGACGCTTTAGGCTGTCACTGGGATACGGTTGTGTTACGATCGATTCACACTTCACACAGTCTGAGAGAGCCTATAAGTCGACTATTTAAACTGGATCAAGACATCGCCTAAAATGTCGTGCGTAATTCGGTCCAATAGAAGTCTCATCTTTTCTTGAAGTGCTTATTCACATGTGCTTCTGTAGGAAGAGTCTTACAGCACGGGTTAAATATACACACTGAGCACAAATAGATGCAGTGACGAAAAGAAGGAACCGCTCTTTCTGCGATGAAAAGAATATGGCGCGTGTTTTGTTACACCTCAGATGGAGACTGTCTCGCATACTAAAACTCAAGTGCAAACATGTTATACACGACTACGATACACATAGGCCTACCTCTCCCAGACTTGGAATCACGGGAATGTAGTTGCTGTGCAGCTTTTCCCCCGAAATAACCCGAGTCATAAAACAGACGTTGCTCCATTTGATAGTTTAATCTCAACTCCAGACATATATCGTATGGCCTTGCATGTGTTATGATTGTATGAAGGTGAAGGATATTCACTCTACACAATAACTGGTGAGCAGTGACAGGTCAACAAATAGGTTACAACCCATATTTTGAAAATATACAAACATCCCATTTTCAGGCGATCTTTCAGCACCTCGGAGAGCTCCTCTAGTTGCGCATGTTAATATAGGCAAAATCCCGGGTTGGCAATGTGTATCGTTATAGCCTACGATACACATGCTACTCAAAATGGTTTTCTATTTACAGCCACTTTTGAATTGCATGGCATTCATTGCTAAAACTATCCTTCAGGTGGTTTTTAAAACTTGTTAATTAGGCTATAATGCCTACACGTTTCCTGTTTTTAGGGATCGTCTTTAGATTAGTTTGTGTGATGCCTAAATACGTTTGTAACGCTACACTCTAGTTTGGTATAGGGAAACTTCTGTGTTTTACAAAAACATAGGTTATAGCCGGTTTAGACTACAATATTACTTTGGCTATAGGCTACGTCGTTCAAGTCTTGGGCCTTTCATAAACCAACATTGAAATTAATTGATTGGATGTTATCGAATTTGGTGTGTGCTAAAATGCAGGAAACCCCAGTAGCCTAGCATGTTCTTCCCTCATGTATAAAATTACATTGACTATATAGACCTGAACAAACACTAGGATAACACTTAAATACTTTAACACTTTAAATAAGACAAATAATAGCAATGCATGTATTACATTTGATAAATTATATGAATAAAAAATAAAACAAGGGACAAGGAGAAACCAAGGGGCCTTAAATACTAGTCTCAAATGTATAAACGAATGGACAAACCTTCCATGATGTCAAACATGACGGAAATGGAGACATCCTGACAACAGCACCTTGTAGAAGACCTTGAATGGGGGGGGGGGGGTTATACTTGTTAGGAGTCTTCATCTGGTGCACCCCCCCAGAGGCTGAGCCCCTGTGGGATGATACTCCACAGCCAGATTAACCCCTTGAGGTGTGGGATAGTGAGGAGCTTCTGGAAAACGAGGAGGATGTGCTCCAGGGAGAGACACGGCAGGAGCTTCAGGAGGCAAGCCCATCAGAAGAAATATAAATGCCAAGGGAGGAGGAAAACCTCCTACAAAGACCTAGCGAGCAGTTTTGGACATATGAGCCCACCTGTGGCTCCTGTTCCCAGAAGAGGAAGCTCAACGTGGATAGGGAAGCAGAGAGCGTCAGGGCCGCCAAGAGACCCAGATGGGGGATTTACAGCGTGTGCGGTGGGAGGACATAAGTGGTAGAAGATCCTCTGATGTCGAGGATCTCCAAGAGCAACCTCATCCATCCTGGCAGGAGAAGAGTAGCATGGCACACATACAGTAGCTAGATAGTTTAGCATAGCCTGCCCGTAACTAGTTGATGAGTGCATATAGGGTTTAGCCCTGATTGATATCTGGCTAAGGTGACGAGATGTGTGCATGTATGGAAGAACTGCATGGAAAGCCTTTCTGTACAGTGCGCATGCAAAGGACTGACCGGACAAAAGTGGTGAAAGACGGGAACACAGCGCTGGCTAACTATATAAAGACCCGTCTACAGGAGAGGGTTTTTGATTGACATGCACTGCATGCAAATTACTCAACACATTTTGTAATTTGTTGGGAAACGAAATGAACAGTGGCTGTTTGAAGGTTGTAGGCTACGTTTAGCCTAAAAGAAATTAAAGCATTTATATTAGTAAATGAAGCACTACACTAGCAGAATCACTATGCAGTCCCAAGGGATGGTGAGTGGACCTGGATACAACCTCAGAACTAGACAGACATTGCAAAAACTGGGACCAGGACACATCCTCCTACTTAAATGTGTTTTTTGAGCTGTGAACTAAGTAATTGTATTGATCTGTGACGAGACACATCAATGCTGGTGTTAATATTGACAAAATTTCCGTTTTTATAAAAATCTGCATTTTATGTGCTGAAGAAAGAACTACGCATCATATCTGTTAAAAATGACCCCAGGCATTGACTGGTTTTCACCAGTACACTTAGTACGCTCATATATCATACAAATGTTAACGTTTATGTTAATATGTTAATTGGGGTCATCCTCTCAGCTCCTCCCCCCACTCAGCTCCTTGAAAATAAATTCCAAAGTTGTAATGGGTGGAGTCAGGCTCAGAGCTGGGATGCAGTTACACTTTAATACACAATGCAAGGCATTTCATTGAATATGTCATTTCACATTCTTGCTGCCCCATCAACACCTAATGCATCGTAACCATCCTGGAGGGGTGGATTCCTCCCTCTGTGGTCCCTTTCCACGTTTTATTCCTGTTTAATCTATGTTGTTTTTACAGAACTTTTTCCTTGCCCGAGGGGAGCAGGCAGTTATGGGAGTGCCATTTGTTTCCATGTAAAACTTGGGATTATAAAGCCCTCTGAGACTGTAATGTGATTAAGGGCTATATAAAGAAAATATATGCGCTTGAATAACGAATAGTCTTATTAGTGAAAATACCAGCTAGTGAAAATCTCCTACCCCACTTCTGGATAGTGCTCACATGCCTGTACATGCTATGCATACGACATCGTGCTAATGAACGGAGAGGCTGAGACTGCACTGTCTTTAAATCAGGCCAGAAATGTACTATCAGTACTATCAGTCTTGAGCAGCATGGCAGATGGGGCACTGCAATACATCTGATATAGCTAGGTAACAAGAGACAGCCAGCGTGGGTGTAAACAGGCCTGGGTCTCATAGGCATGTAGCAGAGAAGGCTACTTGTCTCATAGCATGTGAGATTTTTCTCACATGCAAACAAGACTCATTTGTTCCAAATAGAAGTCTGAGATTCAATCTCCAGGGCAACTTAAATGAATACATTGCCTATTCCTTGCATGCTTTCTTGAGACCCATGGTTACTGCTATTAAAGTTCAGCTGAGCTTAATGACTGTAAACCCACCCCAACAAACCAGTTAAATTTAGCATACTATTTTAGAGGAGATATAGCCTGACAGTCTAGGGAGGATACGGTTTCTTTTGGGAGGCTCTTTGACACATCATGTGTGAAATCATGCCACTACAGATTTAGTGCAGAAGACTTGTTAAGCCAGTGGTAAGTGGTTATAAAGGTGCAGAGGTCACACAGGCCTATACACAATACTGTACACACATATTCTATATATCCACATGCTAACTAGGGATTATTTCAGGATAGTTCTTCTATTTTATGTTCTATTGAGTGTATCATGTCGTCTATATATAGTTGCAAGATAAATTAATGTAATTAAGACTTAGGTCATTGCAATATTTTTCTGGAAACACATATTTCAGAAGTCACAGGAAATGTCCTGAAAATGCTACATTACCAACACACACAAACCAGGCTTGTGCAACATAAATATTGAATATGGCATACTGTAGATAGATCAGTTATAAATACATTTTCTTTGGAACATTTTGTTCCATGGATGATGTTCAAATAACTGTTGCAATCAAGAAGTTATAAATACTAGATAAATGTCAACAAAACAAGTTATATACAGTATATATACGTATACTGATTGTACAGTATACACATAGAGAGAGCTGTATATATTTATATATTTAAACAGTAATACTGGTTTTGGTTTAATAATGCTTTTACTTGTTATAGCTATCAAATACATCAACAAGTTAATTTAAATAATTTTCTATAACAATGCTAAATGACTAAATAAATAACTAGACCTTTTAATGCTATTGCAGAGTCACGGGCATCAGAGCCTGAACAATGCACAACAAATATAGAGCACTGACAAAGAGGTATTCCATTTTGAATTGACACAGGGGAACACATTATACACCCAGCTAAGTTCCTGAGACCTAGTAACCTTTCAACCATCTGTCACTAGCCATACAGTACATCTGCACAGTCAGAGGACTGGCAGTGTGCCAGGGGTTATAGAAAATGCTGGACAAGGGGATTGCCAGGCAGGCCACAGTGTAGAGAAAGTAGGGTGACCATTTTGGAGACATCGTCCACCACTATTTTACCACCTCAAGTTAAGTAACGTTTTTAAAAATAATGTCAGTCAAAACTGTCTTTAGTGTCCATTGGTTTTACGCACCCAAGCACCTTATTATTCTGCCAAATGTAGTATATTTTGGACCTTCCATAAAAAGCAATAATAAACTACAACACAAATGCTGCAACTGTAACATTGATCATGTATCCACACAGCTATTTACATAGCTACTAAATTACTGACAGGACAATGGCTTTAATTAACATTCCAGCATGGGTTATGGTTTACTATTGTCTAAGAATATCATTCTGTGGATGCTAAGGCCGATTTCCAATTTGACAGCTTTGGGGCGTTAGCCAAAACTGCCCTCTCCTGGATAGTATCCAAGGGATCCCAGAGCATTTACTGTTGACAGGATTGCATTTTTTGCATATAAATGAAAGTACACCCAGTAACCCATCACTGTCTCGGACAGCCACTGCAGGCACACTTAAAATAGTACTATGTTGTGCCTCTGACAGTGAATGACAATGAGTCAATGCAACACAAGGAAGACAAAATAAGAGTTTTCAACCAATTAAAAAGTTTACATGCAAAAATAATAGGTCACCTCACCACGTATTAATTGAAGTCTATGGTATTTGTTTTATATAACTGAATTATATTAATGCATACAGTATACTGTTGTTTTTTTAAAACAATTGAAGGAGTGTGCTTATCTGGTTCATTCAGTACAGTACAATGAACAAAGGAGTTAAAGTTTCATGCTCAACAATAAAGAGGGACCTTATGCAGAACGTATATGGTTTTACACAAGTTCAATACAGCTTTCAAAGAATATCTACTAGAAGTTATTCAGATTTGTTGTTGAAATTGTAATGCTTGTTGTTTTGAAAAAGTATGCGTTCAAATCATATTAAGTAGTAAATTGTCAGTAGTGCCATACATCATGGCATTGGTGACATAATGGTAGGCTATGTTTCTATTAAATCTTCTTTGTTTCTGACCCTGCTAACTGAATTGATTGCAACCTACAGATTCCCAGGTTCCCACACGCTAAGCATTATGGGTAAGAGCGGGGCATAAATCTGCATGAACCCCAAATAGTTCTATGATGAACTCGCATGAACTGACACCTCCTCAGAGTGACATGTACACTACTGTAGCTTAACACGCGGCTCACGCAGACTGATTCAAACACTGTCTTATTAAACTCTCTTGTAAATTCGTTGGTAAGATAGTATAGTCACACAATAAACACACAAACAAGACAAACGCTAAACCGATATTAAATTATAGCCTGTGTGTGTGGGGGAAGGGGCAAAATGTAAGCAAAATTAGGGCTACCGCAGACCATGTCAAAAAATTATTCACCTTTATATTGTTCTTTTTTTAGGCTATATTCCATAGTCATAATTTAAACAATATTCTTTCGCCAATAAAAATCACGCACACACACACACAGGCCTGTGTATCTCATCGGCACAAAGTGGTAGACGCAATATTCACTAAAGGGTTAAAACCCCCGTTATTCGACTAATCATGACGTCATTCACAGACGAGAAGTTAAGTTTCCACTTGGAGCTTGTAGCACTGCAGAAGTAGTGTTTTGCTGCTGCTAGTGTAGTAAGAGATGAGGTAAGACCCCGCACCGTTACTTGTAACTTAGTTTGTATTGCCTGCACAACAGAACCACAACTCGAGAACCAACTTAACTGCAACGTTTTCAGCGTTGATTATCAAGATGCACGTTTTTGTTAAATTCTGTCATTTTCAAAAAGGGCGTCATGAGGATATTTTAGCTGCAAAGACGAAGGACAAACAAATGTGTACAGATGCACTGTAACGTGTAATGTCTTTGCAGACTCATCAGGCATGCATACCTTTTCGTGTATAACCTATTGCAATTCTGCGGTCATACGTGGATTCTGACAAATACGACTGCGAGGTTGTTTACTTTTGGTCGAGGTGAGAGGCAGTATAAAATACATACGTCAATCTTTATTATATATGTAGCCTCACATTGTTTTCTCTTCGCCACAGACCATTTCAAGTATTCGTTGGCCAAATATGCCTTGTTATCCACTGAGGTCTAGGTCTATTATCAAAACCTATTGTTTATTTTAGGACCTAAGTAAATGGCTGTTCTACTTTCAGATGCCTTAGCGGACACATTTTACACCTTAGGGGTTGTGATGACCTTCTGCCAGTTATTCTCTGTTCTAGAGTTGTTCCACATTGTAGATGGCATTGAGAAGGGCAGGCTTCTACCATGTGTTGTCCAGGTATACAAGTCAAACATACATGCACTCAGATGTTATTTCTGTGCCATCAGGTGCCATTTGTGGCATGGATAACCATTGTGTTTGTGTCGTGTTAGGTTTTGGAGCGGAACCTTCTGCTATTCTTGGTCATTATGAAGCTGGAGGACATCCAGAGCGAACCTGTTGTTTGTGTACAATTCTTCCTGTGGAATATTCTAGGTCTTTTGAGGTACAATGATTTGTATCTTCTAACTGAGTCATGTAATCACACGTGAGACAAACTCATATAAAAAAAAGTGGCTATACGTTGAAAAATGTGGAAGAATACTTATACTAATACTGTAATATTTGTGCCACAATATTGTGTTCACCAGTTCTAGCTAGAAACACTATAGGCTCTGTGCTGTTGACAGGTACCCCCATGAGCTACTGCGTGTCATGGGAACATACTCCTTTGTCATGCTCTGGACTCGCTACACACTCTGGATCCCTGTATACGCCCTGTCTGCCATCACTGAAGGTAAATGGTTCTGTCCAATTTGCTATATACGCACTGAGGCAATGTGTACTCTAGCATACAGTATATACTGTAACTCACAATAATTGTAAGGATATTTTCTTATATTTCATAATTAAGTTCACTTCAGTTTCACTGGCATCATACATGTACAATAAGTAACTGTATCGTGACTGGCCAGTGTGTACAGGAAGTGAGTTGGCACATCAGGCGGTGATAACTTATGAGGAAGTGTAGAAGTTAATTCCAGACGTTCATGCACCCCAAGCGATAATTAATTCAGAAAACTGTCACTCGGGGATTAGAGCTTGGTAGTACTCCATGTGCTGCTTGCACTACACACATATAGCCAGTGACATAAACTTTCATCTATGTTTAAGCTTGTATGAATGACCCACATGTTGGTGAAGAGCTCTACTCATTGGTTCATTGTGTGTGTGTGTGTGTGTGTGTCACTGGGCTAACTGTGTTTTCTTCAGGTTTGACCATCTACCAGTCCCTGCATTATTTTGAGTCAGTGGGCAATAACTCTATGCGGAGTACTGTTAAAGTATATGCAACCCTTCCATTCCCCTCCATGCTGAAGGCCTATCTTCCTATTCTTGCAGTCGGTAAGATAATTCTGTCTATGCTATTAATAATCTCATGACCCTAATCTAGATAGCTACAGCTGTACTTCACACCTCTGTCTAACCACGCTAGTGTTTTGAGTGAGATGCAGTTTGCTGACCAACTTCAACCAAGAAGTATAATTTGTAAATATCACTTAAAACACCTACAATATCAAAGTATGTGAAAGCATATTTCAGATGTGGTTTTATAGCATAAGTGTGAGTATATTGTTCTGTTGCGGGCCTTACTTAGAAACCTTCTAATGGTGCTATGTTCTTCCTAGGGGCATCTGTTACGTTGTGGCAGTTAGTGGAGGAGAGAAGTCAACGGTTGGAGAAATGGAGCAAGAAGATGAAAAGAATGTGACAGAACCTCACGGCTAACTACGACAAAGCTAAGACCACTGGAAACAGACTTTGGTTGGAGCAAGTCTTCAGAGACAAGTGTGTCAGAATGTGTACACACAGGCCTCAGAAGTCTGAGGACAGACTTTAATATTGAAAGACAACCTGTTTCTTTGTAATAAATTAAATTGCAATTTCTCTGAGATTCTTTTTAATAGGACAAAATAATTTACTTTTAGACAACATCATAAAGTAATAACCCTAAGTTGTGGAAGTATGAAATTACATGCTCTAAGTTTCTTCCACTGCACATGGTAAACATACTGTAATGGGCAAACGGTGTTGAAATTGATTTCAACACTGACATGCGTGCCAACTTGCCACCATAAAGTACCTCACAGTTCCTGCATTTGTAACAAGGTCAGTTGATTATAATAGTGTGTGTGTGTGCAGCAGAGGAGGGTGTTCAGGTTATGGCAGGGCTACCAGCCGTAAGCTCTCGTCCACACAGTTTTCTTCTTAAACTCTTCAGACGGTCTCAGAGCGACCAAGGCAGCTAAATTGCCATGGAGAAAAGAAGGAAATACATTAATGATCAAATCTTATACTTGTGGTTAGAGACCTTCTGTTTTTTTTTCATTTTGCAAAGCCATTTAGAGGATGGTTTTCCTATCAGAAGAAAGATGTTGCTATAGCAGGTAAACTAATTAGGGCAATACCTTTTATGACATCGTATGCTAAATATGTACCTTTGGCTGTGCTGATAGATGTCTCTGACAGGCCCTCTTCGGAACCTTCTGTAATGTTGAGCAGCCAGTCTATGAACTGAAATGGGAGACAGAAACATTAGGGGTAAAAGGAAAATATCAATACACCTCAGTATCACAATTTTACGTTGCGCGATACTGTATCGATTCGCTAAATAATTGTATCGCTAAAACTTTTCCAAACTTTTTTTTTGGACAATTTTGTCAATTTTTTGTCAATTTATGTACAAAATACAGGAAAGATGGTTGTTACCAGATTTATCTTTAAGCTAATTTCCATCTGCAGTCCCAGAGCAAGTTCACATAAAGGCCCATTTAGAATAGAACGTAGTGCAACTTTATTAAGGGGATTTATTAATCCCCCATTTAACCCATCCCCGAAGGGAGCAGTGGGCAGCCGCTGTGCAGCGCCCGGGGACCAACTCCAGATTGATGCCAGT
>JAODOY010012108.1:0-28247 GCA_025399855.1 Forbesichthys papilliferus | reverse complement strand
ATGGGCCAACATTTCTAAAGAATGCTTTCAGCACCTTGTTGAATCAATGCCACGTAGAATTAAGGCAGTTCTGAAGGTGAAAGGGGGTCAAACACAGTATTAGTATGGTGTTCCTAATAATCCTTTAGGTGTATCTATCTATCTATCTATCTATCTATCTATCTATCTATCTCTATCTATCTATGCCCGCCCGCCCGCCCCTGGTATCGAAATGATATCGAGAACCATGGAATTTCACTGATATTGGTATCGACTATTAAATGTATGTTCTCGTGATATCCCTACGTACACATGTGGCCCCTGTTCAGTTTGGTTTGAAAATGTTTTGTTGTGTGTATAGAGCAGTGGGAAGAGCTCTGTGCTAGAGAGCCTGGTTGGCAAAGACCTTCTGCCACGGGGTACCGGCGTTGTCACCCGCCGGCCTCTCATACTTCAGTTGGTGCACATTGACCCAGATGACCGAAGGAAGACCACCGAGGAGACTGGTAATGTTAAAGCCTTCCTCAGTCTCAACTGGTTCCAAGTGTGGCTGACTTATTGCTTCTTGCCTGCTGTAAAAAAGCTTGCTTTAATAGTAACTTAGCAATATACAGTATAGGGGTGCACAATATATCGACTCAGTATCGTTATCGCAATATATCGAAAATATTGCAGGAAGTGCAATATATTGGCTATTTTGCTAAATATTGACTGTTGTGTTTGATTTAGACACATAACTTCTGTTTTTACTTATGTTTAAAAAATATCTAAATTATCGATATTGCAATTTTCATGATCAATATCACATTTGCAAGAATCGTGCACCCCTACTATGCCTACTATGGCTATACGTGTTTCTGAATGTCACCCAACTGGCCATTGACTTATAAACCAAAATTTTTCATTATGACTTTACTGTTTTGTTTTCACATTGAGAAAATTTTAGTGGAAAAATAAAATGGTATTTCTACACACTATCTCCACAGTTCTATAACTCTATCATGCAGTCGTCACAGAAAATACAAAGAAACCAATTTGTGCATTAGTGCTTCTAGAAGACATCCCATGAGCATTTTTTAAATTCTATTAGAATAACATAGCATGACAAAAGACTGCTTTTTTGCAGAAGGTCATACAGGACCTGCAGTTGGGAAGGCTAACCCCTATTCTCTCCTGTCATCTCTCCCTAACCGCAGAATCAAATTCCAGGAAAAATGGACGCCTTTCTAGAGGTTTCCTTTTCCTTCTTTATGTCTTCAGTCTCTGTTCAACTGCTTACCATTTTTTTCCTCCACTAGCTTCGTATCCTGTGTTGGGTCAACTAACCTGAACTGCCAAACCATGTGTCTTATTCATGTCGTGCCTTTATCGTAATAAAGGCATTTATTTCAGTTAACAGTTACCGTAGATTGATTATTAAAGCCACTTTTACAATAAATAAGTGTAAAATGATCTACTGTAAAATTACTATACTAAATATTATAATGCAGGTTGGATATTTAATCTGAAATAAATGTTTTGCCTGTGATTAATAGCTTTCATAGGCTTCTCATTTAAACTGCTGTAAAAACATTGCTTTTTGTTCAACTTTTGGTGAACAATCCCATCCCATCTGAGCCAAGCAGCAGACACCCTCTCCTAGGGAGCTGTATACTCTCTGGAAGAGAGTATATTGTTGTGATTATTACGAACTGGAATAATCACAACAGCCATCTCACGCATACTATATCTTTCAAGCAACCAAAACATGTCCCTGGTTTTGTAGGCATTGATGGAGAGGAGTGGGGCAAATTTCTGCACACAAAAAACAAGGTATGACCGCCATACTGCAGTTCTTTATTTTAATTAATGGTCTAAAAACAATAGTCTACTCTCTAAGCCAGAACGTTGACTCTGCATTATTGATTTGTATGTGTTTTAGATATTTATGCGACATGCTTATGTGTCATTTTTAATCACATCTGGTATAATTGGATGGTTTTAGAGATGCAGTATCATGTATCTCACATGTGAATATTGTTCAATAAGATTTAGTGTGGGGCTTTAATCCTATTATTAGGATTGTTTCAGCCTTATTGTTGTATGCAAAAAAAATGTTCATTGAATACAATACCTTATGGTGGCTACAAGGAAAAAAATGTCCATCTTTTTCTGAGGATGACGATAACCTGTATGATAATGTGATATGATCACCAGTGGCAGATTTACTGCCAGTTCCCGATTATGGCTAAGTGTCCTTGACCAAGACACCTAACCCTAATGGCTGACGTGTGAGTGAATATGAGGCATGAGGTTCTAAACGCACTACCCTATGCAATCTATTTACTATTTGCCAAATGGTAAATTACATGCTGTGATTTCTAGTAGTGTCACAGTGTGAATGCTGCAACCACGTATGTCTAATAAACAGCATCTGGGAGGTCGTATCGAGACATTGTGCTTTACTGTTGGGTTGTCCTTTCAGATCTACACAGACTTTTATGAAATCAGGCAGGAAATTGAAGCTGAAACCGATAGAATATCTGGCAATAACAAGGTATGCAACTTACACCTGTGTGTAATTTGTATTTTGTGAAGGCAAAGCATTAGATTAAGACACCAAAACTATCCAATAATGCACAATGAAACCTAAGGGTAAGAAGTGTAACCTCATTTTGTATTCCTTCCAATAGGGCATTAGTGATGAGCCCATTCACTTGAAGGTCTTCTCACCACTTGTAGTGAACCTTACATTGGTGGATCTCCCTGGCATAACAAAGGTACAGACAGTTTTGTTTTTTTCCATGCATCGCAAACTGCCTCCCAAACCTCACTTCCAGAGGTGTGTGTGTGTGTGTGTTAACGTTCTATGCCATCGTCTGATACAGGTTCCAGTTGGAGACCAGCCTAAAGACATTGAGATCCAGATCAGAGAGCTGATCTTAAAGTACATCTCCAACCCCAACTGCATCATCCTGGCTGTGACTGCTGCCAACACAGACATGGCCACCTCAGAGGCTTTAAAGGTGGCCCGGGAAGTTGACCCAGATGGTAAATGGTATCCTTGTCGTCATCATCAGTTCTCACACATCAGCTAAAGCCCCGCGTTCACCAAAGCGGTTTTTCTTTCTCACGCCAGGCTAGAGTTATTTTTCAATTGATGTCAATGGGATGGGAGCGCTGCGCTGCGTTTTTCCAGACTTCTAAAAACGGCATGAGGCAGTGTGGCGCAAAGCGTTTTTCTCCATGCGCTAAGCGTTTATTTCATGCTGAGCGTAGAAACATGTTAAACTTTGGGTGAAAGCATCACTGTCACTGTTTTCCCGGCCGTTCAATTGCAGCGGTGAAGGGGTAGGACAAATACTAGGAGCAACCGTCACATCTTACTTCTTGCACACAACGACTGCAACATATGAATTCCCATGGAGATTCTATATCAAAGCAACCAAAGCGTCCTAACGCGACCTAACTCTCACTTTTATTGTTCAGAGCTTGATTGTGGGGGCAGTGCGCTCTGATTTCTACAGCTGTGTGTGTTTGTGTGTAGGTAGGAGAACATTAGCAGTGGTGACCAAGCTAGACCTGATGGATGCTGGGACAGATGCCATGGATGTACTAATGGGACGGGTTATCCCTGTCAAACTGGGCCTCATTGGAGTGGTCAACAGGTCGGTTCTGTTAGCCTCACTGCTAAAGGTGGTGGTGATTAGAGTTGGTGCTGCTGATGCAGTCAGAAATGCTACACCAGATCAATGGTAGCACAGTCATTAATATAGTTTATTTGGTTATTTTAGGAGCCAGTTGGACATTAACAACAAGAAGCCTGTATCAGATGCAATCCACGACGAACACACCTTCTTACAGAAGAAGTACCCTTCACTAGCAAACAGAAATGGAACCAAATACCTGGCCAGGACGTTGAACAGGTATGGGGGTGGAAGGTTGCATTTTCATTTTTATTATTCATTCAGAATTCATTTATTTTCTCCTGTTTGGTATTCTGGCACAGTACAACATTGAACCACTGTGTAACATTGTCTTCCACTGTGTAACGTTTTAAAGCTATCTTGTCCTCCCTGTGATAGGTTACTAATGCATCACATCAGAGACTGCCTACCGGAGTTAAAGACTAGGATCAATGTGTTGGCAGCCCAATATCAGTCCCTGCTGAACGGCTATGGGGAACCTGTAGAAGACAAGAGCTCCACCTTGCTACAGCTTATCACCAAATTCGCTGCGGAATACTGCCATACCATAGAGGGCACTGCCAAGTACATCGAGACAGCTGAACTGTGAGTTAAGCCAGCTGCATAACTGCTGCATGTACCTTGATACACCACCAAGGGGCACCATTCCCGAGTTCAGAATGACAATTCTGCCTGTTTTTCTCAGATGTGGTGGCGCTAGAATCTGTTATATTTTCCATGAAACATTTGGTCGCACATTGGAGTCAGTAGACCCTCTGGGTGGCCTGACAACCATAGATGTTCTCACAGCAATCAGAAATGCAACGGTAGGTTCTGGATGATAAGGGAGTCATGCATTCTTCCTAAAACGGCAACCTTGTGAGATACTCTTGGATAGTTATGATTGTTTGTGTGTGTGTGTGTGTGTGTAGGGCCCAAGACCTGCTTTATTCGTCCCTGAGGTGTCTTTCGAGCTGCTGGTGAAGAGGCAGGTGAAGCGTCTGGAGGAACCCAGCCTGCGCTGTGTGGAGCTGGTTCATGAAGAGATGCAGAGGATCATCCAGCACTGCAGCAACTACAGTACACAGGTGGGCCTTGCTAGAAGGCAGTATAGACTCTCTGGTGCTGATGAGTATGATGGTGCTGTTCCAATGAATTTCGTTGCTTAGCAGACTTTTTTATCCAAAGACAGTTATGGTGAATACAGTTACAAGCATTAAAGGAGCAGGTTTGAGTCTCTTACTACATAAAAACCTAATCTAAAAACATGTCAGGTTCACCCTTCAGCCAGTGTCATGTAACCAGTGACACTGGCTCCGATCTGAAGTTGGTCCCTGGGCGCTGCACAGCGGCTGCTCACTGCTGCCGCGAGGGATGGGTTAAATGCAGAGGATGAATTTCGCAAATGTATGTGACAATAAAAGCACCTTTACGATCCAGATTGCCCGAGCTCTAGTTTAATTTTGTATCAGAGTGGAACACCTCAATTCAAAAACATTTGTCAACCGGGTAGAAAACAGTTGGCCAATCAGCGGTCAGCTGAAGTTTTTCGTAAGATGAAGGATTGTATCCCAAATATACTGTATTAACCGGAGATTAATTGCTATTGTTTTCAGGAATTGCTCCGGTTTCCCAAGCTCCATGACGCCATAGTGGAAGTCATGACATCCCTGCTCAGGAAAAGACTGCCAGTCACCAACGAAATGGTTAGGGAAACCGTTCACGATTACCACCCGCTGTCATGTGCAACATCCCTCTCCACATGACTTGACTGAATGCCGGAGTATTTAACCTTACAGGTCCACAACCTGGTTGCCATCGAGCTCGCCTATATCAACACCAAGCACCCTGACTTTGCTGATGCCTGTGGTCTCATGAATAACAACATAGAGGTAAGAGATGGTCTTCTCTACACGCGCGCACACACAAGCAGCCACAGGTGAATTGAGTGGAGGCTGATTGCATTGTGGAGTGTGGTGATTTCTTGGTATCCTTTTGTTTATACCCAGAGTAGGCATGTCTGGTAGTTGCCCCTCTATCATAACACTTGCTTGCATTAAAGGTGTAGTAAGCTAGTGCAAGCTAATCCTAAGAGAATACACGTTTTGCCAAATTCAACATATTTCTCCTCGTATTTCGCTATCTTACCGTTCTCTATGCGTGTTGAATAAATAACCTGATACTTCTACACAGCCCTGGATCTGTAAATAGTAACATAAACAAAGAGGCAAACACCGCTTGTATCTCAATAAAGCCGTGTCACTACGCTTTGCTTCACAATGCATTTCTATGTTTTGAGACAACGGAGCGATGCTGTTTTGATTTGAGTTAGCTGGCGTTCTGGAGAATGACTGACCCTGCCTTTTAATATTTGAAAAGTGCGTTTCTGAAGGCCGGAGCAGGAGTAGTTGTGAATATTGTGTTCTTATTGCTGTCCTTCCCTCCGTAGGAGCAGAGGCGAAACCGAATGAGAGATCTACCCTCTGCTGTCCCCAGAGACAAGGTACAGTTGTGAAGCTAATGTCTTCACACACTTAAAACACTCTGCTCTTCACACAGATTATTCCCTACATTTACACCCCTCCCCAATCCCTTGTGTCCCTCTCTAGTCCCTTAATAAAGGCCCGGGTGGGCAGTCTGTCTGCCCTAGTGAGCATTCTGCCCCTGAGAGGGAGACCCCTAAGGTGTGTTTCATCCGGTCACTGCCTGCTGTTGGGGTGCTCATAGACTCTATACCCAGTGTGTGTGTCCCCTTGTCCTGCAGCCTCCTTATAACCATCCTGACCCCACACGCTTCAGGCTGACTTTACCAGAGACATCAGTCTGGAACCCCTCGATTCAAAAGCATATATCATGAAGGCATTGCTAATTATTTTCCATCAAACTTCCTTAAATACGATTGGTCTACATACCGTTATCTCACCCAATCAGACTTGCTTAAAATCCACTACAGCACCAAGACATGCAGGGCAGAGTTCACTCTGTATAACCCTAAGACCTTTTGACCTTTCTCTCGTCTGTCTCCCCCGTCTAAGTCCCTCCAGTGTCTCATGCTTTCTGCATGCTGTGTTCTATAATAAGCTAGGAGGACGTGATTCACTTTGTAATGGAACCACAACGCTCTATGTACACAGCCTTATAAAACTCGCATGTAATTGATCTCGTCGTCCGAGCTGTCTGTTCATGCCTTCTTCCCCCACCACACCTTGAACACGCTCAGTTCTATATCGGGATGAACGCTGTTTATGGTGTGTGCGTGCGTGCGCGTGTGTGTGTGTGTGAGAGAATATCACTGCGCTCCAGGCGTCTCACTATTCCACTTTTATTAGTAGTGCTGCTTTTAATCCTCGCCAATGCCAGCATGGCCGACTCATGGAAGTGCACACCGTACAGACGCCCCTCCTCTCCCCTGGTCATGCAGGGAGCAGCAGGTGACTTCCAGAGAGGGTCTGTCAGCGAGCAGACAGACAGCGGAACAGGGAGCTGGAGGGGCATGCTGAAGAAGGGGGAGGACGGTATGCCCATGGACAAGGCCACGGGCCACCCCTCCCACCCTTCCAGCCCACAGAAGGGCTATGCGGTCAATCTGCTTGATGTGGTGGGTACAGGAAGCCAATAGGGCCATTTCTGTTTTATTGGCCCTCAAACGTATTTACAGTCACAGAGCTACAATCTGGCCCTTTGCAGTTTAGGTCAAATTGTCGACACTTTTAGTAAGTAAATCGTACTTTGTACAGAAAGCACATGGACCAATGTTCTTGGACACTTTTTTTTGAGGCCGTTTAAACACACCGTTTAAAATTGGCAAACACAGGCGACTATGTTCAAACGGTTTGCTGCGAACGTTTGCGAACACGCAGTCGGAGGAAGTAGTTATCTGTGAACACATGGATGCCTCACTAAGGTGTGCAGTTAACATTTTCCATTTTGAAATGGTTTTCATAAACATTTTAATGAAATGTAAACGCGTTCGAATTTGTACGCACCTCTGCTTGTACAACTGAACCACCAATGAAAATGCTTCAATAAATCAGCAGTTGTTCATCTTTACTCTATTGTACAGTCATACATACAGTAGCATCAAAACTCATTCAATAAAGTTCCAAGGTGCAGAAACATGCAGCAACATGCTCTTTATCTTTTAGTTTGGACTCCCAACCACTTAGAATTTGGTATTAGCGTATTGCCTTTCAAGCTGAGCACCCGATGAGTTTCTCTCTCCCTAGCAGCCTGTGCCAATAACCCGGAAGCTGTCGTCCAGGGAACAGAGGGACTGTGAGGTGATCGAGAGGCTCATCAAGTCCTACTTCCTCATAGTACGGAAAAACATCCAGGACAGGTGTGTATGCCTTCATATGTCCAGCAGTGGTTCTGAAACGGTTTGACCCACGACCCCCCCTGGAATGTTGACGACAATGTTTGTGTTTCTGCACCTCTTCTTTCACCTACTCCTCCTCCTCAGCGTACCCAAGGCTGTGATGCACTTCCTGGTGAACCACGTGAAAGACTGCCTGCAGAGCGAGCTGGTGGGGCAGCTGTATAAGGCGGGCCTGCTGGACGACCTGCTCACAGAGTCAGAGGACATGGCTCAGAGACGCAATGAAGCCGCGGACATGCTCAAGGTAGCTGCCTGCATGTAAACCAGTCCCTGAGCTAGATTGTATTCTAATAGGGCTACATACACAGTGAGTTTGTGTTATGACATCGCTACATCAGCTCTTTAGACTCTTATTTTGAGTAGATTCACATGATTAGTGGTACATGGTACACGAAGCTAACTTTTAAAGATGCATATCATCATCATTGCCCTGTGTGCCAACGTTGATTTGCCGCTGCAAGTGTATTGACACTCTTGTTTCCATCCCACTTCCCAGGCATTGCAGAAAGCCAACCAGGTGATAGCAGAGATCAGAGAAACCCACCTATGGTAAGGTTGGGTTCCCCTTTCCTTCAGTCTACTTGGTTCACCCCATATCAACCCCAAACCTCCAAGTACCCCCCACCAAGCTGTCTCGCTGTCTCAGAACCCAGAGACGAGCAACGTTATGCACTGGTGTCAATATGTGTACAATCCAAATATTATTTTACGGACTCATGTGAGTGGCAGGACATATCTTTCTCTCAGCTGTCACCACCCTCGCAACACACACAAGCTTTTGTTCCAAATGAATCTATATTTCATATGTAAGTATTTCGAAATAAATAATGTAATATTGAGCACTGTTATTTCTTAATATAGATTTAAATTAAAGGTAGTGGTGATGCTGCAATATCTATGTGCTGTCTTTTATCATGCTCATTTGTTCTGTGTCAGTGATGTATAGGTAATGTAAAAGACTAATTTCCACAGCGAAATGCACTTCCTTTAGATATTTGTGTGGTCTACGTTATGAGAAGTTCTAGATGCCATATACATTTAACTTAACGATTTTGCAAGTTCTGTACGTCATTTTTGAAATACTACATTGTGTTATATTGATAGTTTGACTTTTTGTATGTTAAAATCAAACTGCAAGCAAATGAACCAAACTGCATAGAATGAAAGATATGTTTATTGGCTATATAGAAGTTTGACATGGAGCCTAACACAAAAAAAATGAATACACAAATGCAACAGAGTGATGATCCCTGGCTTCATGGCTTGCCCCATAGGGATGGATGGGTAGTTCTGGTAGCTTGTTTACCTAAGCCTGCCGCCCATTTTGCCCTTACCACGACCTTTGGCACTGAAAGGGTGCAGGAAATTTTTAAAGTCACCACTTGTTGCAGTTGGCCTACATTAGTGGAGGTCATTCAATTGCAGCTCAGATGGATTCAGTGGTGAATGTACCATATTGGTGTTATGGTTAATTGTATTTTATCAGTTTGTCAGTGCAAACTGGTTAACAGGGTATTATATCTGGCCTGTCTGATCAAGACCTTTGTCAAAATTTGGGGTTGCTGTTATGTTGCACTAAAATGTATTTCCCAATGACTCAAATTAGACAGTAACAGTACAATTTAAATATTTTCCTGGTTTACTTTTAAAAGCATTGTTTATGTTTACCACTTGTAATTTAACTTCAGCAACAGCATTTTTATGGAATATTTTTGCTTATACCACTGCAATTTCAGACCATAACACAATTTGCACTGACCACTTAATTATTCTGTTACATTTCCTTTGGTATAGCAATAGGCTATCAAAGCAAGCAGCACACTGCTGGTTAGAAGCAACATGTAATGCCTGTTAAACCTATACAGTAAACAAACAGTTGATAAATATGTAGGCTAATGTAAAACAAGTGGATAGATATGTTAAGCATAGGGAGGGTCAGAGCCATGAGTTTGGTTGGATTTAAGTATTTTTGCTTTAGTATTTCATAAGTGCAAATAAAAGCTTGGGCTCCGTTTGGACTTTGTTTTTTTTGTTTGTTAATGATCACAACAGATTTTGTTTTATTAAATGGAGATGACTAATGGAGATTAAATTTAGCAGCACATATGAAACGTGGCTAACTAGAAGATGCAGCTAATGCTTGAAATGGAGTAAATATAGATGATTGCAGATGGGTATATTTTATTGAACAAAGTAGACTATATCAGACTATATTCTGTTGATAAAATAATAGCTTTCTTACCTTTGGTGGTCCTGGACTCGAGCAAGAAGCTGGTTAATCTGTAAGGACACGTATAAGCTTGGCTAAGCACTGTAAACTGCACATTTCAAGCCTTAAAAACCAGAGGAGGCCTACCAAAAGAAGCTGTGAACCTGGAGTATATTTTTGACCAAACATTTAATCTTACCTTTGACCTTCTCAAGCACAGTACCAATAGCAACATTTATGAGACAAAACTCCAATACAGATTAGACTACACATAAATAACGTAGTGTTTTGTTTGATCATAAATCCTCAATTAGTCCGGTTTCCATTGCAATGCAAACAACCCTGATGTACTCTGGGTGACTTACGTCATATTTCTGCCTTTTGAGTTTATCGGTGAGGTCAAACTTCTCAGCCTCCAGCTCCATCATCCATTGCCACAGCTCGTTGGCCTTTTCCCTGAGCACAGCGAGCCACATACCATAACAATGGCTTGGAATATCTACACCCATTACAATACCACTAGAACCCTACTCTTATCATTGTCACAATACATGATAGGGCTGTAGAGACGGAGACATACTTGAGTTTGTTCTCGTTTAGATGATCGATATTGAGGGGTTTCTTGCGGTCAGCCAAGATCATTTTTTTCTTCTCCCTCTCTGTCTGTTTCTTGGCACCCTTTCTGTTGTCATTCTGTGAAACAGCATTACACCAACGTCGATTTTGAAATCATTTGGAAAGTGAATGGCTTATGTGACGTTGTGGTCACTTTGGCAAGATGGAATTGTACGTTAACGTGATGAAAGTATCCAATTCTAACATATTTAAAGTTAGAATTGAAAACATTGCTAGCCCAATTACGTTCCCTGCTCTGGTATATTTAACCCCATTCTACTATCCAGTATACAGACAATAGTATCAGTGGATGCAGGAGTCCCGCGTTCTGCTTTTGATTTCACTGGGGCCAGGGAAGACAATTCCAATATTAATATAAATGAAAAGTAAAACGTGATCCTGTGTTGCTTGATCAAGCCTGATCTCGTTGAATTACCTTTTGGTGAGTGATATTTGTGAGGACCTTCTTCTTCTTGAAATCATCGTCCTGTTTCTTCCGCTGCTCCTCCTGCTCCTTCCTCTCCTTCTCCTCCTGTGTTCCAACAGAGAGCAGTAGTATTTGACTGACTGCATCGCTGCTGTCTGGGGTTCACACGCACCACAGACGTCTGTAGGGTGACTTACTGCCAGTCGGGCCTGCCTTTCCTTTTCCTTCTCGGCCCTGATCCTCTGCTGATCGGCTCTCTCAGCACGTCTCTTCTCCTGCGCACACACACGTGTGCACACACACGTGTGCACACACACACACACACACGCATGCGTGTGGTATTGTCGTTGTAATACTATGAGAGGGGTATGAAACTCTGAATAGTATCCCGGGGAGGTCACTGACTGTTTGAGGGGAGCCTCTTAAAGGATTGAAAACCAACAGCTACTTAATTAATGGCTATAGTAATGAGTTGTGTAATGAGGTTTGTGATTTTAGGGTTTATGTAAGTGTAAAGGTACACTACTCAATTGTGTTACATTATAGTTATAGTATAGCGCCCACACAGGACCATTTCAAACAGCGGTCCATGAAATGATGTGTGAGGGCAGGAGGAGGGGTAGAGAACAGTGTGAGCCATGCAGGGGTAGAGAGGAGTGAACGTCACTCAGGAAACCTAAACATCAATGTCTATGTAACCCCGCCCTGTCACCTATTCTAGCAATACAACATGTAATGCAGTAAGTGGTGAAATGTGGAGATTGAGAACACATTAATTGTATTAACAACAGCAGTGGTCTGACCACTGTTGTTGTTAATACAGACAAAACAATTGACGCTCACAATTCTGTTGACGAGGGCAAGGAGCTCCTCTTCCTCTTTCTTCCTCTGGATGAAGTGCGCTTCAATCAGAGACTGCAGCTCAGACAGGTCCTTCTCTTGGCGCTTCCTGTGGATGTCCTGCACAACGCAAGAAGACACTTTAGGAGTTATGCTTGTATGGTATTTGCCTGTGTGTGGTTTTGGGTGCATTTCATGCTGTTATGGTGAACTCACATCAAAATCCACTTTATCACCATCAGGGATCTTTGGGACGGTGATATTAGTCATAAACCTGTGGGTGTGAATTAGCAATTATTATGAATTATTATGTGATCCACCAGGGACAACATATACAGCCTCTAATGACAGCAAGCCACTCACTTTGGTTTATGTTTGGACTCATCTTGGAGATGGAAAAAAAAATGTCACATTAACAACTGGTGTAGAAAATTATCCATCAATTATCTAGACACTTGCTAAACTGCTAACATTAAGATATTAAAACAGTGGGCTATAATAAGCACACTGTTTTTCTTACCTGATGCCTCTTCTTGCACTGGCGGTTTGATTTGATAAGATAATAAATGAGTACAGAACTTGAATAAAATATATAGAAATATTTCAGACATACGGAGCTATCTTACCTTCCTCCTCTCTTCACCGGCAACAGCGTTGTTAAAAAGTAATATGCAAAATTAGATGAAAAACGTGATGAGTATTATATAACACAATTACTTATACAAAACAAAAACATTTTTATCTTAAATATAAAGTATAAACACATATAAATATTATGTAACATACTGCACTTCTTCATCCATGACCTCCTCTGTGTCAGACATTTTGTTTTTTGTGACCCCTGGAAAATGAAACCCTGTTAGATTATTTTTAGAGTAGTCAATTTGTAAACACCATACATTGTAGATGGGACACATCACTCAAGTGATCACTGTCATTGTTATTATCCTTTCTGTATGAGCCAATTGGGTAGTTTTTATTAAGAAGAATATCCAAGAATATTCAAATTCTTATCTGTAAAACTAATTGCTTTGTCATCTTTTACATGCAAATCCCATCTCTTAATTTATTATTTATAAATAAATAAAAAATCTGCATCTCAATTGTAGGCTATAACTGCAGTGGTCATAGAGCAAACCATTTTCAATTCAAATATATGGGATATTACAGGCTAAAGGCTATATATGTAGGCCTAGTGTTTCACATAGGCATTACATTACTGACAAGCTATAGCATCTTTGTCATTTGTTGAATTGTATGAAGCTGTAAGAAATATTCTACAAACGAGACATGGTTTCAGCCAACATTGTGAAGGAAATCCTTTCTCATATTTTGGCTACAGATAAAGTTTATAAACTTAATACAAAATATGAGTCAACTATACCACATTGCCAACAGTTGCAATATAAATCCCTTACCGTTTATCCAGATAGAGATAGAAGATAAAGAAAGAGAGCGCAATATAGTGGGGTAAAGGGGCAGTCTTCAATGGTATAAGGTTTAAAATTCAAATTGGTTCAGCTTTGGGTGTCAAGGGAAGGATACATAGCCCAGCCCTTCATACTCATGTGACTGCAACACCCTATGGCTCAGAAGCATAGCGGAGACCTTGTCTATTGTTAGATGGCTGGGCAGCAGCTAAAGCCATCCTTAACAAAAACAAAAACAATTCAAATGATTTAGGGATGTTCAGGTCATCAACTTACTTTCCACAATACATGACTTTAAGTTGACCACACCATTTTTTGCTAATGAAGCAATATAGCAAAAAAAGAAAAATAAGCAACAATATATATATTTTTTTTTTCAAGGACTTTTATTTGCTGAAGCAAGCACACCCCCACATTCAAAATTCAATAATATGCATATCAAAACAGCATTTACCGAGATTAAGTAATAAAGCATATCTGACTTGGAATCTTTCAAGGGGAAACATTAGTGTATACAAGCCTTACATTATGGTGCACATTTCCTTTGTTTTAACAAAGCTTTTTGTTATTGAAATTGAAAATCCAATTGAAAATCCAGCTCTAAAATGTACTAATTATATGTTTGCAGAAAATTGAAATGATGCCTTCTTGTTTGAAAAAACTAAACAGAATTTGCCTATAAGATGTTACTGTCGTATTGCCAGATGTCAAACAGGCAATCTCCTCCATGTAGGAGATACTGTATTACGTAAACTGTTGGCAGAATTTACTGTATCTCTGGCACTATGTGTGTTATGGCAGGCAGCTATTCAACAGAAAAGTGAATTATTTACAAGCAAAGCACCCCATCCATCCAGCCTAATATCTGTCTGCAGAGGCTACATAATCAGCTGTGACACAGCAAAATGGCATTACATAGAATAACATTGTGTCATTGTGTGCGCAATAAACTCTAAAACTAACATGTCAATACACATTAGTGAGTATGACATTACAGGCAGTGTAAATTTAAGCAAAACATAAATACAGTATGTCCTGGAATAGGGAACAATACTAATTTCAAGATAGCATGGCGAAAACAACCATTGACCACCATTCTGGATTTTGCAATTGTATCAATTATGTAAAAAAAAACAAAAAAAACACTAGAAACACATGATGTATCGCTACATTAGACGTGTAATGTTTAATGTAATGTTTAATATACCAATGTTACAAATAGAAAATTACGCTCCTAAAACCTTTTAGCCTCGCGAGACCATTCAATGCATCAAATGTTTAACATATTTCACTATAGAGATACAAAGTAAGTCTGGTTTGCATACAAATAGTTCATATTGTTTAAAATTGACCACAAAATGTCAAAATACCCAGATTTAGTGTACAGTTATCATAGCGTGCCTTTGAAAGCAATAAAGTGGTGTAGCCTCTCGGTCCACATCTTCCATGACTTCTCTGCTGAGACGTTTGTGCTGCTGTATAATATGCAAGATGCTGACACACAGGAGAATCGTGAATTTGGTCAGGTAATGCTTTCATGAATGGGACGTTGGTGGTTATGGCCTTACGCCTGCTGGGAGAAGACACACAGAGGTCTGGTCATCAGTCAATGTCTCTAACAAAAGTATTGTAGCCTATTCAAGTTTATGGTGCGTTAATATATAGTAAAGGAAATGCTGTTTGTCAAACTAACTTTTTCGAACATACAGTGGGTGTGTGTGTGTGTGTAATTGGTGTTATATATAGTACTAAAAGCAATGACTGACTGAAAGCAGTAACATTGTCACTTGCCCTTTGCTTCATTCTCCAGGAGTCTATTTCTGATAAAGAATTGAGTTTACAAATGAGGAGCACTATTTCGGGTTGAGGCTGACACCATAAGGCACTAACACACTTCCATTCCAATTATTCTAGCACCAGTTTCTAGTAGCAGGGCTTTAAACTGACATTCATTGAGAGCTGCAGGGGGGCAAACATTGACGCCACTACTACTGTAAGTCTTCCAGCAGCCTTGAGGGTCTTTAGCATTAGCCAAGAGTGAATAAGCCTTGTGAGCAGGGCTGCTTTGCTATCTAAACGGGTAGTAATCCTCCCATGCAGATGAACGTAATGTGAAAATCAAGCAGCTGCACTCTGGTATGTCCAACATCTTGCTGACACGCTGCGTGCTATTGGACAGCCCAGGTGCCACTGGCTGAGCTACGCAGTTCAAAGTCACAACAGCAATCCCGAGAGTTTAGAAGGTTCTTTATAATGGGAAACAAGGTCATGGTTAGCCTTTTTTTAAATATAGACCACAATGCCACAGGGCTGAACCCATGTTCCAAAATCTCAAGCAGCAGATTTGATTTATGGTGAGCAGCTAGCCTGGCACAAAGGAAGATTGGCATGATGTAGCATTTACAAGGGGCCCAATGGTTCTGTGGGGCAATATGAAGGAGGTCCAGTCACATAATTAAGAGACTGATTTCAAGTAAATCATCTCTTCTCTTCTCTCTCTCTATTTTTAACCAGAATAAAAGTGTGTGTTTACATTCAATAACTATAAAATACTTACTATTTGAAACAAACTTGTTCTTGCCTCCCATTGGTACCTGTAAAAGAGATGATGGAGGCACAGAAGACATTTTAGAAAGATTTTGCTTTTTTTTTCTTAACTCCCTCTCCCACTCCCAAGCCTAAGAAATAAAAATAAGAGAAACTCTTCAGGGAAGAGACCTAAACATTTCCAAACCCAATTTTAAAATACTGTCAACATATTTCACACAAATTCAGAAGCACACACCAAAAACAATGCCAAAAGAAGAAAGAAATTGCAAAATCCTTCACCAAAAACTTTTTGGAGATGCCAGCTGCTTGATGTAAAATGCTGTATGCATTAAAACATGATCTCAGATTAGATTCTATGTATTCACTATCACTATTTATGTGTAACGCAGCCAAGACATCTTGTATGCCTTAATAGAACACTATGTCAATGGAACATAGATCCCATATTGCAGCTAATCACGTCCTTAAGTCTAATGATAGACATGAACAAAATCGACTGCGTCAAGCAGGTAGAATGATGAACGCATTTTGTGATGACTAGGGGTAATTTCATTTCAATTTAGCAATTTATCATATATAACTATTTTTAATGTTACTGTAGATATTAACTAATCCTAAATTCACATGTACAGTAAGTTTCATTATGGTTTGCAACTGTCTTAATTAAAGGATAAGTAACTTCAATCCCAGTGGCCACAACACATGGTGAGTGAATATAGTAGGTATACAGTAGGTGACTTATGAAAGATGTGCACTGCAAAGATAAGTGTCTAGTGAAGCAGGTTGTCTTTTTTAGCCACAGTTACCTCTCGCTCCCATCCATTAGGTAGACTGAATAAAATAAAAGGCCCACATGTTGTCACAAGGGTATAAGGGTATTAAAACATTAACACTGGAAATCCTCTTAGCTCTTGTGGGATTTTTACCTTGGCTGGGGTTGAGGTTTTCTTGATTTCCCATAGGCCTCGCTTGCTGCCAATGTCACCAGGTTTCACATCCTATAACAAGCATTAGAGTATGACTTGCATTTGAAGTCACGGCCCATAACACAAATAGTCTTGTCCAGCAAAAACAGTCAGTCACCTACTGAGGTATTCTGACACCCATGTGTTGAATGACCATGTCTGTTCCAACTACAGCATACGGTATACAGTGTGGTACCTTTTCACACGTAAGGATTAAGGAAAGAAGGGAATGCCCATAAGGAGGAGAAGCTGAAGAGGAATGCAGAGAGATACGTGCAATTTCAGTTAGCAAAATAAAGCAAAAGTGAATTAAATATAGTGGAAAAAATAAAGACTGAAAATACTGTAGATATTAGCAGTTCTTTAAGCATCTGTAAGGTTAAGTAGTAAATTGTAGTACAACCTGTCCCCATGAGGGGTAACTGTTGCTGCATTAGTAACGGTACGGTTAACAACTTCAAAGACATTGAAGACTAAATATATCGCTCTCATAAATATCAAGTCAGAACAATGTCATATCATTCAGACAGTGTCCCCGTGTTTGGACTTGTTTTATGAAAAACTAGTGTTATAGGAACACATTTTCCAAATGTTGTACTGTCCAGAAATGTAACGCTTGACGTCAAAATAGCAATAGTGTGTGAAATAATGAAAATGGTCAGGTGTCACCCTTATATAAAAGGAGATCTCAGAAGGGACATAGAAGTGGCCAAGTGTGATGTCACGCTGACCTTAACCTTATGTGGCATGGAGACAGGCATATTAACTTACTTGTTGATTAGAGCATATAAGAGTTGTAAGATAAGCTCAAAATATCCACTGATTATTGCTCATAGGGGCTTAATAGGCTCTTTTGGAACACCATTTATTACGTGGACTCTTGTGTGGAACAGTATGCATGTCATCGTTTTATCAGATGACCACAAAATTATTATCTATACAAACTGAATCATAAATCATTTCAAATGATAAAATGCCAAGCCAGACTTGGTTTGGAAGAATAGTGTTACTGCTGGTTAATGCTGTTTCAGGCCTCGTCCAAATGGTGTCGCTAGACCACCAGTAACCCAGCCAGCTGCCACCAAACGTGGGATGATAAATTGTAAGTGAATTAACGCTGGAAGGGGCTTTAAAATGTGAACAACCATGGCAGGCTATGAGTGCACAACAAAGGCATTGTTAAAGCACACATTCTCATAAGAGCTTATGGAAGGGCAAAACCTTCAAAACTAAACTTTGAATAATGCGCTTGTGTGTGTATTGTATATCTTGACTTACTGCTGGTTTGGCTGGTGCCGGTGCTGGTGCCGGTGATGCCGGTGCTGGTGCCGGTGCTGGTGCCGGTGTTGCCGGTGCTGGTGCTGTCTTCTCTGCTTCTGCAGGCTTTGCCATCCAGCTATTGACTCGCCCTGCCACACCCACTTTGATGCTGGCAACATCCTAATGGAACAACCCAAACAAAGCAAACCACCACTCCTTAGCGATCCCATCTTACTCTGCCGTTCTCCCTGTGTTCCGCGGTCTGTCTCACTCTCACTTTGTTAGCTGGGGCTGGGCTGGCTTCAGAGGAGCTGCTGATGTTGCCCTTCTCCCACATGTTTTTTATGCTTCGTGCCCCGCCGGTAGGGATATCTGGCACAGGAGACTTTGGGGACTTGACGTCCTTGTTTCCCTGTGGAAACAGAGTTGACCTTACAGTTAGGAACACACACACACACACACACACATATACAGTCGATCAAACTGTGGATACATAATAATAAACTGTACTAATATACTGTAGCGTCTTTAAAAGCAAAGTGCAAGCTCCTTTTACTTTTCATGGATTTTGTACTTTGAAAGCAATAGAACAGTAAATTAAGTACAATTAATCAAGCCAATTAAAGACAATAAAAAAATCACTTCAGGTAAAACTAATATAAAACCGATAAAACAATGAATGTAAAGTAATGTAACCAATAATAATAATTAATGTAACAGATAAAGATGACATTAAAAGCAAGTGTTTGATAAAAGCTTTAATAACGGCGGGTACAGTAGTTAAAAGTACTGGGGACTGGGCTAATGAGAGTGCAACGGGCAGTGTTATCACCTGTATGGCCGAGGCATACTGTTCCATTCTGTTGCCGATCTTAGAGACTATTGGAGAATGTGACGGTCTGGCCGTGCTGCAGAATTTACCAGACAGAGTGAGTCTGTTTCACAGTTGACAGTACATTATATATTTGTATTTTTAAGGGGTTATTCAGACACATTTCCACTGTAAATATACAGTTTTTCTCTTTTCTTTTCTCTGTGCACTGATTATTTGGAATACTCTTTATAAGGTTTTCACTGGTTCTGTGAAGGGAAAACACACCACTATAAAACAGCTCACCTTTTCAAGGTTGATTTGTTCAAGAAGTCTGCCTTTTCCCCAATCTGTACAAAAAGGGAATGGCTTAATGTCATTTGCATACATAAATACATCCCCTGTGCCAGATCACTCTGTCCCTGGGGAAAAGTCTGTACTGAAGACTGTGTAGGTTGTGAACATCATGCATAAGTGGTTGTGCTGGAGAGTTTGGTTGTCATGGCGCCAAAATATACAGTCCTGTCAGCTCCTAAACTATGGCTGGAAAACCCAGGATGCTGTTTAGAGTGAATAATTCCTCCCGTGTACAAACAGAGATGGAAACATATGCACAGCCTACATCTGAAATGTACACACACATACAAAACAATACAGGCAGACCCCCCCACACACACACACATTCTGAGCATTCCTTCAGAAGCATTGCAGCATGAGAATGACCTAGTCCCGGTCTTGTGCAAACATAACCATATTTGAGTACATCTTAAAGGCCAGCAACATCGTATTATTTGGGTATTTGTTCCCTTCTCAACGTAAATCAGATCAACTACAAACAGAAAACCAAATTGGAACAGAAAATTGCAGAAGATGTTAACCAATGTGGGGAGGGGGAAGGGGGGTGGGGGGGATGGTGAGAGAGAAACTGAAATTGAATAGCTACTCTTCAGTTTTGAAAATGTGTTCCTTTCAGTCTGTACAATTATTTAAAAAATTATATTGATGACATTCAAGCCTGACATTGACCATTCATCATAATCCTAACTACACTGAAACCAACAGAATCGTACTCATAATACATGCGAAGACATGGCAAAGCATTCTTAAATTCTGAATTCAGCAAAACCGTGGTAAAAAAAACAACTAAAATAGTTATACTATAGGGCCAATATAGCTAGTATAGCTGAAAAAATGTTTTGACATGTGTCTCCAAAAAAGACCAATATAGCTTTTCATTCTGGTCCATTTTATAGCACCATTTTGTGTCTTGTCCTCCATAAATATATAGTGGAAATGTCTATTTAGGAAAGGAAAGAACAACTAAATCCAGGCTCTCTGGAATAATGTATGGTAACCTTCCATGCTTAATATTATTCCTGCTGAGTCAAATAACATAGGCATGCTTCACTATTCTGTCCTAATTTTGATGAATGGCAACTCAAATCTAAAATTGCTGCAAATATAATTCCCTGATATTTCATGATTTGACTGGAAAATTCCAAATTCCATGATTTTCCATGTCAGGAATAGACTTTTTTTTTTATTCCATGACATTTCAGACATTCCATGACCCGTGGGAACCCTGGGAACATTATTTTTGTTCCTGACATTTAAATTTAAAACAGTTTGTGAAGCAGTGCTCTAGCATGACAAGCGAGTTAGCTGTACCCCTAAAAGTACCATACTAATGTGTTTGTTAGTTGAACCAGCATTCTGCTGTCTCACCTTAGTGGAGCCCTTTGGGCTGACAGTAAAGGCAGGCTTGGCGTCCCCAGACTCTTCCAGTTGTTTCTTCTTCTCTGCAGCCTCCGCCCGCCTCCTCTCTATTTCCTCCCTCATCTTCTTCCTCTCGTCCTGTAACAAACGTGGTCGTTTTTTATACACTTACTGTCCTGTATGTTGCGTCCCCCAAACCTCACATCTCCAA
Organism: Forbesichthys papilliferus; assembly: GCA_025399855.1. Lineage (NCBI taxonomy): Eukaryota > Metazoa > Chordata > Actinopteri > Percopsiformes > Amblyopsidae > Forbesichthys > Forbesichthys papilliferus. The sequence continues at coordinate 7,191 of JAODOY010012108.1, read as the reverse complement.
CTCACTCCTGCTGTTCACTGTGTGTGTTTGAGACTGTGTATGTGGCTGTATGGGGAGTAGAGCTGAGTACCAGCCAATATAATTATGTTTGAAGTACTACAGAGCATGTGAATGAATGGGGAGGGGGGGGGGTAGAGAATGGTGTGAGTCAGCATTTACTTTAGGTGTGGGAGGGGAGTATGTTCTCAGAATTTCAAACCAATTTTCATTCAAACACAATAATACTTTTGACACACTGGAATGTTGTCCATTGGTTAATGTTGCCTTAACTTGGTTGTATTTAGTTGAAATTAGCATTTCTTTCAAATGAAAATCATGTATGTACTGTATTTGACAATATGACACGTAACATGAATATTGCACAGTGCATTGTATTCCTCCACAATCTACTGGATCTCTAATGTCTTTTCAGTTGAGGCGGGCATAACCTCACCTGCTCTTTGGCTTTCTTGTCGGCAATCTCCTGCTTCCTCTGCCGCTCCTCCTCCTCCAAGATCTTCTTCCTCTCCTCTCTCTTCTGCTTCAGCACCTCCAGCTCGGCCTCAGACTCCTGCTGTTTCTGCTTCATTTTATCCAGCTCCTCGCTCTCGGCGTTGTTCCGCCGACGCTTCAGCTCCTGCAGTTTGCGCTCAGCTTCACGCCGCTCGGCGTCTTCCGCCTTCAGTGACTGCAGCTTTTGTTTGTTGTCGGGAAAGGCTCCATTTTGTTTGGTTGGCTCAGTCTTAAAAGAAAGCATGGATTACCAAGATATGAAAAAACGATGGTTACTGAAGTCTGCAGATTGATAGGAGAATGATTTTACCTTTTCCTTAAGGCCAAGTCTTTTTGGCTTCTCCTTTCAATAGAAGACAGGGAAACGGAGAATGATTAATCAAACAACAGCAGTCGCATATTGCCTGAGCCCACATGAAAGCAATAATGCGCTGGTGCTGCCTGAAGCCTGCAAGTGAACCACATGCAGCTGTGTGCTGTAAGTGTGAGCACTGTGACAGCCAGGATTCTGCCATCACCCATGTGTAAATCTCAAACAATGTGACCACACCGCAAGCACATTAACAGCAGCGCAAATATCTGTGCCGGAAGCAAACCAACAAGAAATCCTGGAAACTCAAATGTATCCCGGTTGATGGTGGATTATGGAGATGATTGTGCTGCATTTTAATATTTGACTTCATAGAATACATTTGAGTTGAAGTGCTTGATAATCCCCATAAGCCACGCTGATACCTCATCTCTCTTCTTCTTTTCCTCTAGCTGCCTCTTCTGCTTCTCCTCCTCCTCCTTTCTCTTCTTCTCCTCCTCTTCCTTTCTCTTCTTCTCCTCCACCTCCTTTCTCTTCTTCTCCTCCACCTCCTTTCTCTTCTTCTCCTCCTCCTCCTTTCTCTTCTTCTCCTCCTCCTTTCTCTTCTTCTCCTCCTCCTCCTTTCTCTTCTTCTCCTCCACCTCCTTTCTCTTCTTCTCCTCCACCTCCTTTCTCTGCTTCTCCTCCACCTCCTTTCTCTTCTGCTTCTCCTCCTCCTCCTTTCTCTTCTTCTCCTCCTCCTCCTTTCTCTTCTTCTCCTCCACCTCTCTTTGCCGCTTGACCTCCGCCTCTCTCTTTAGCTTCTCTTCAGCCGCCTTCCTCTCCTCCATTTCCTGTTTCTGCCTTTTCTCTTCCTCCCTCCTCGACTTCTCCTCCATTTCCATCCGCTGCCGCTCCTCTTCGTCCTGCTTCTCTCTTTCAGCCGCCTCTCGTCTCTCCTCGGCTTCGCTCCTCAGTTTCTCCTCCATGTCCCTTTGCCGCTCCTCTTCCTCTTCCTCGTCCTCGGCCCTCCCTCCTAAACCTGACTGCTCTATCTCTAGGTGTGACACTACAGCCTTCTCCTCAACCTCCTGGAAGACAAGGTACAATAAAAGTCAAACTGGGACAGCGAGATATAAATTGGGCCCAGTTTGGACCGGGAACTCCCTACCTCATCTCTGGTGGCAAATGTTTGCGATGGTGCCTCTGCAGTTTCCTGTTTAGAGAGGCGATATATACATACGGTCAGCTTTGTTTTATTTCCAAACCTGAATATTGTTTAAAAAAAGCACAACATGGCTTCTGGTGTAAATGGCCAGAAAGTATTCTGCTTCATTTGGTAATGCTTTACAGTATTTTACAGCATGCCAGTTAGAGAGTATCGTCTTTGTTGGTAAAATGAACATTTATTCAAGGTAATTATGAGGAATAAACCATCTTATTCACCCTCATTCCCAAAGTTTAGTGGATGATAGTTTATGTATTCCATTTTTGTTCCTCTTTTTTCCTGGGTAAATAAAAGGCTTATTCTCTTCAGATAAACGCAAATGTGGTGCTTATTCCCTGCTTTTTCCCCATAGTTCCTTAGTAAATACAAAGCATGGTTCCTACTTTCCTCTTGCTTCCCGTAGTTCCTAATTAAATACTTTATGCAAACAGGCTTTATAATAAAGTTCAAATTTGACAAAACTTCCAATAATTCATAATATAGGGTGAGACGATTGTGGTTCTAGGACCACACATATAATATAATTGCTCTATTTATTCATATAGAAATTCTTAAAAGATTAAGAGAAATATTTTTATTTATTTTATCCTTCACGTATGCCTGCAGTACCCTCAAGCACCCCTAGGAGTGTGTGTCACCCAAATGAAAATACAATTATCTAGGTAGTGACTGTGTGGTAGATGTGTTATTGTTTTGATTGCTGAAACGGTCTGTTACGTACATTACGTTATAATGTATCTTGCTATACCTCCTTCTCTGGTTCAGGGGCAGCTGGAGAACTCCAGAAGCTTGTGACTGTGACCTGCAAAGCTTCTCGAGCTGCGTTCTCCCCACTCTTGTCCTCTTCGTCGCCCACGTCTCGGTGGTTGCTACTGCAGCCGGAAGACTCTTCTTCCAGGGCCAGGTCTGTGCCGTTGGTGGTGGTGACGGTGGGATCCAGCTCCTTCTGTCTCTCCAGGGCCTCCTTCATTCTCCTCTGCCTGCGCTCCTCCCGCTTGGCAAGGCGGTCAAGCAATGCTTGGTCATCATCTCCCCCGGTGCTCTCTGTCTCTGTCACACTGGTTAGTTAAAGGCAGGGTTAGTTTTTCTTGCTTGCTAACTTCAAGCTCAAATCACCGCCTCACATGTTGAAACGCACTGTGAAGCAAAGCCTAGTGCTGTCTTTGTTGTTGTGAGCGGTGGTCGCCACTTTGATTATGTTCCTATTTACGGAGTCAGGTTCTTTCAACACGCACTGAAAACGGAAATATTTGGTGAATTAATAATAATAATAATAATACACACTAAATGTGTATTAGCTTACAATTAGCTTGCAATAGCTGACCATTGAATAGAGCTCAGAGTTAACTACTCACTAGCTTATGGTGACTAATGTAAGGCTTCAGAAATGACCAATGACCTGCACCAATGCAGGAAGGTGATGTGAGACGAACACCGTAAAGGCTCTCTGATGCAGCAGTTTGTACCTGTTAGTGTTGATCACATCAGAAAACTCCTCTTGCTCCCTCATCTTCTTTCGCTCCTCCCTCGCGCGTCTCCGGCGCTCTCGAGCGGCCTCCTCGTCGTCGTCGTCGTTGGCGAAATCTCCTGCCCTGAGACAAAGCAGCAGACAGAAGGAGACACATTGAGGCCAGTCCCAAAACCACAGATGGTAGAAATGTCACCAGCGTTTTTGCAGCTAGAACATTCCAGAACTAAATCGACGAGTGTAACGAGTAACGAATGCACATTCCTGTCTGTCAAGCACCTGGCACTGTGCTGATCCTGGATACATATTGACCGGGGGCCCCAAATCTAATATCCTGACCTACATGAGCCTGACTGTACATTCTCCACCTGCGTTGACATCATGGGGCTGATGGACGTTGTCCCAGCTCCATTATAGCACAATGCCTGTATGTGTCTGAGAGATTCAAATACCATACTTCCAAAAAAGAAGATAGATACAGTAACGTGTCTTAAACACATAATCATTATAATAATAATCAATATAACAAGTAATTGTAGAAATAGAGGCCAGTTTCAGGTTCAAAACTGTATTATTTGGTTTTGGCAAAATACAAACGTTATTGAAGACCACACAAGGAAACAAAAATATGACTGAATGAGTAGAGCAGAGTGCATGTTGGCGATGCTGGAGGGGCATGAGCTCTGGGAGACTCAAACCAAAACACTGTTTTTCCAACAGCGGTGTGCACAGACACAATCAAGGAGTGTATATACATTTAATGAGAAATCTCAGATAATTTTCCTTTTTTCCAGCCCTTTGCATTTCCCCCATCTGCTTTGTATCTGGTTGGTGTGTGAGAGCAGATCTAAACCCACTGTAGAGCATGCCAGACTTCCAGCATTATGAAGGCTTCATGAAGCAGGGAGGATGCTGGTAATGGCCCATTGATAAAGCCTGGGCATTATGTCCTCCTCTTCCTGAATCCACAACATACATGAGTTACAGATGTTGTAGGTGGAAGAGAGTGACAGGAACCGCAACCCCCGTCTCAGAAACAGAATCAACAAACTAAGAGAAACTAACTGAGATGGAAATTCATTAAATACCAGTGAGGCATTTCCAAATGTAAATGGCTGATCAAATAAACCACTGAGGATGCCTCTTAGATACCACTTCACTCAAAGTCTAAGGCATGCCACTAGAGCCATACTGAGATAGTAGATTGCTTAAATAACATAAATCAGTCCTCCAAAGGGCTTTATGCTTTATGTTTTATATTTTCAATAATATAATTATAAAAAATACTTTATATAATAATTATATTATACAAGAGTATACTTAGATGATTTATTTAATACATTAATAAATAAATAAATAAATAAATTCATGAATTAAAAAATTGTATTCTAGTTAGGGCTGGCCAGAATACCATTTAACATGCTTCGAATTCTTGATGGTATTTCCGAACAGGTGTTCAAATACTCAAAAACACCATTAAATAACACTCAACAATTAATGCTTCATAACTTGTTAAAAATCAAAGTGGGCGGCAGGACCATTTTCAAATGTGCACATAACTGTATAATAGCAAGTACAATTATCAACACTTTTTACTTTGTGTCAACTACTCACCTATGAAGACTTATTATCCACCAGACCACCAATAACAGTACTTGTCCAATCGAAAACTATCAATTTCAATATTGTTTCATTGGCCCAGACAATCCAATAAAATATTTAGTCAAGCACATTACATTAATAAATACTGCATGGCCTGCTGTTGAATTCATTCTCTATTAGCCAGAACACATAATCTTCCAGTCATAACTTAAGTGAGCGTGCATATAAACACAGTTATGCGCACAAAATGCTTGCTTTTGATTGACACGTCAATTGACCCAATTGGAGCTATACAAAGCATATGTTATCCAATAAGAGTGTGTGGTGAATTAATAGCTCCACCCTCTGACAGAGCAATGATGACACAGTAGCTGGGTTTACATGGGCACTTTTGTCTTTCCGAATAGAATCTTTTTGATTGTCGATTTCGGGTTACCTGTTTACATGGAATGTCACCTAATAGGGTCTAGTTACATGCACCATCACAAGTTATCGTAATATATGTTAAACATGCACACATTATCTAGCTCATAATGTTACTTGTCCTGCTAGCAAATGGCTAGAACCGGCTAGCTTGTACTTGTGTACGTCGCAGAGTGAGTTTATTTGTGTGACTGGTGGAGAAATGTAGGCTGCAGCTCCAGATGACGTCACTGTACTAAATCCCATTCACTTATTTGTGCGCATCACAATTGTTTGGTCAGATTATGTACCATTCTTATAATACATATATGCTTTGTACAGTGGCTGTGCAGAATAGTTTACCAGCATAACACAAAATGTAAGACAGGGCATGCTCATTAGAGGAAGTTATCGAGTTTAACTGTTTACATGTAGAAAAATTCTTTCAATCGGTTCATAAAAACAGGTTATACCTCTCTGCTTCGGAATGGAATTTCCTATCCAGTTGTTTATATGGAGCATTTTCTTTCGGGTTGGGCTTTTAACCCGATTCCAATCAGAATAATAGGGTCCATGTAAACGCAGCTAGTGTTTGGCAAGGAATATCGATTTTAACATGTAGGTTTATACAGAGAAAGTAGGGATTAACAGGAAAACATCTATGCATAAAGTGGAAAAAATAATTTACATTGAATGCAAACCCCACAGACGAATTTCCGAATAGTCGTGTATTTGGGGCCAGCCCTAATTCTTGCATATTATAATGTTTAATATCATAAATAAATATAGTGAGAACCACTGGTAAATGAACAGCGAGGGCTGGGTTTTGAGACAAAACATCCATCACATCCTTATAAAACCATCATGGCCACAGCCGAGCAGAGAGTAATGAAGCCTTTAAGGCTCACAGAGACAGGGCATGGCTGGCAGCTCACATTTCCCAAAACAGAGGAAAGTCTGATATAAGAAAGATAACTTTTTAATCTGGTCCTTTACATTTAGAAGTAAACAAATAACTGATTGCTGATTACTGTAGTTTGAGTGATTTATTTTAAGCCCCCTGGTTCACTGACAACACTGACATGCCAATCCTCTTGTTCACATCTAAAGTACTGTATCAAGTTCCAGAGTAGTGAAGTTTAATGTAGTGTTTAAAATATGCCAGATGCAATGTAAATCTACTGTCTCAATGCCTAAGGGGTACAAGCCACAAGGCTCTTCTTCAGAGAAAAAGCAGATACAAATATTATATAAAAAATGGATGGGATGGAGATGACACTTTCATAATATGTTCCAACTGTACATATTTTCACTTCTCTGGGCATGACTTCTCTTTTGTGAACTAGTGAGGAAACAAATTGGATGTACTCGCCCGTTGAGAGGTTGGAGTGTGAGATGGAGTTGAATTAAAAATGTCTCTTTGATCAGTCTGGACACAACAGATGTATTCAAGACACTGTAAAGGGGTCTAGGAAACACCGCAAAACCATTTTAAAAACCCAAAGCAAACCCAACTTTTACTATATATATATATATATATATATAGTAGGGACACACATGCACATGCAAGCCACAATCTTGCCGTCGCTGCAGCAGAGAGGGGAAACTGGAAATTATTGTATGTCGGCCCTTGAGAGTCGCATGAAGCTCCGCTCCCAAACTTTTTCTGCTTTGTTTGCCCGTGGTTGTCCAAGTGATATCAAATGTTTC